>JAJTUV010005180.1:0-27811 GCA_021653895.1 Mastomys natalensis
AACAGTGTGACTTTTAAACTGATTGGTCTTTGGGGAATGAGGTGGCAAGGACCTCCCTTGTCTTGCTCTGGCCCTTCCTCACCGCAGGTGGGTTCCCTCCCCCTTGGTCTGAGGAATGTTAATCAGCCTCTCCTTCCCTCTGAATGTTAGTCCAGCAAGTGTCCTCTAAGGAATGTGCCCCTCCCGGGATGTGCCCTGGAACAGTGAGATTCTTTTTTTTTTTTTTTTTTTTTTTTAGGTTTTTTTTTTTTGTTTGTTTTTTTTCGAGACAAGGTTTCTCTGTGTAGCCCTGGCTGTCCTGGAACTCACTCTGTAGACCAGGCTGGCCTCGAACTCAGAAATCCGCCTGCCTCTGCCTCCCAAGTGCTGGGATTAAAGGCGTGCGCCACCATCACCCAGAGTAGTGAGATTCTTTTAATCTTAAATTTAAACTGAGACCTGAAAATCCTACATTTAGACTCAAAAGTCTTACAGTCCTGAGTGCAAATCCCAGCAACCACATGGTGAGTCACAACCATCTGTAGTGGGATTCGATGCCCTCTTATGGGGTATCTGAAGACAGTTACAGCCGGGCGGTGGTGGCACATGCCTTTAATCCCAGCACTTGGGAGGCAGAGGCAGGAGGATTTCTGAGTTCGAGGCCAGCCTGGTCTACAGAGTGAGTTCCAGGACAGCCAGGACTACACAGAAAAACCGTGTCTCGAAAAACCAAAACCAACCAACCAAACAAACAAAAAAGACAGCTACAGTGTACTTACATATAATAAATAAATAAAAACCTTTGGGCCGGAGTGAGAGGAAGAAGGGAGGGGGAATAAATAGCATAAAAAAAAAAAAAGACAAGATTTCTCCCTGTAACAGCCCTGGATGCTCTGAAGCTTGCTCTGTAGACCAGGCTGGTCTTGAACTCACAGATCTCCCCTGCCTCTGCCTCCAATCCCAAGTGCTGAGATTGAAGTTGTGGACCACCAAACATGGCTAATTTTTCAATTTTTAAAAAAACTTCATTCCATTTCTTTGTTGGTGTGTGGGCTTTATGATATGTGGGTGTGTACGCCACAGAGCACATGTGGAAGCAGAAGTCTCTGCAGTTGATTCTCTCCTTCCATCTTTATAGGAGTTGGGCGATCAAACACAGGTCCTAAGGCTTGCATGGTATAGTAGCTTTACCTACTAAACCATCTCATCACCCATAATTTTTATTTGAGACACAGTCTGATGTAGAAAACAAACACATTTTTCAAATAAGTTGGTGAGTCCATCAGGTAGGCAGGATTGCAGCAAAGCAGGGAGAAGTCCACTCAGATACTATCTGAAGATGTTCCTAGCTTTTGGATAAGTGGAAATTAGTGGTCTGTTAAGTAACTGTATCCCAGAAGGTTTCACATGCTAGCCACATGATGTTAGGCCACACACAGAGGAAGACAGTGACTGCTTAAGGGCCAAGATAACACAGGGTAATTTGTGACTAGGCCCTGGACCTACATTCTAACCTCTTTACATTCTCAGAAGTTCATGTCATCTTTTGTAGAACAGTCAAACAGGTCTGACTTCTTTCTAGGAACATTTATCCACATGGGCATATAGTATTGTACTCAATAAAAGTGAGATCTTAAAGCTTATCTCCTTGTAGGAGACATTACTTTTTCTTTAAGCCAGGTCTCATTCTGTATCCCAGACTGTCCTAAAACTCCCTCTGTGTCTCAGGCTGGTCCTGGCCTCAAACTGAAAAGACCTCACAAGGGGAGTCCCTCATGCTGATCTGGGAATAAGCGCTCACCACCAAAGGACACATGAGAGACCGGTCTTGATGCAATTAGCAAAAAGGCAGTTTAATAGCGAGGGGCCCCTTGGTTCGAAACATGTCTCATGCAGGAAACAGAGGATTCGACCAAGACCCCAGAAAGTTTGGAACTTTTATAGAGTAGAGTAGGAAGATTTAGCGTGGTTACACATGATTAGATATTTTAAACATCAGCAATTTGACCATGAATCCTTGGATTCAAGAGTACCAGATGACCCATTACTCATTTGCTTGTTTAGACTTGTATGCCTTTGCGTCCTTGTTTCTTTTTTGTTTTTGGTCACTCTGCCGCCTGAAGGCTCAAAATTATTATTATTATGGCTATTTTTTTTTTTTTCGGTTTTTTCGAGACAGGGTTTCTCTGTGCAGCACTTGGCTGTTCCTGGAACTCACTCTGTAGACCAGGCTGGCCTCGAACTCAGAAATCCGCCTGCCTCTGCCTCCCAAGTGCTGGGATTAAAGGCGTGCGCCACCACCGCCCGCTATTATGGCTAATTTAACAAGTTGTTGTTGGTCTTTGCTTGACCGTGAATTTTTTGTTCTATGTCATAGATTTTTTTTTTTTTTTTTTTTTTTTTTTGGTTTTTCGAGACAGGGTTTCTCTGTGTAGTCCTGGCTGTCCTGGAACTCGCTCTGTAGACCAGGCTGGCCTCGAACTCAGAAATCCGCCTGCCTCTGCCTCCCAAGTGCTGGGATTAAAGGCGTGCGCCACCACCGCCTGGCCCTCTCAAGATGTTTTTAATTTTTATTCTCACAAAACCTGTGGCAATCATTCTTCCTCTGTATCACAAACATTGAGATTATATGCAAACGTCTATTTTTTTCAATGCTTACAATGGAACTTGGCTGGGTCTTGTGTATGCTAGGCAAGTGTTCCACCACTGAGCTACACCCCTAGCCCTGTATGTGACACTTGTAGAGTGAATCCTTTTGTGTCTTTTTGCGGCCTGCTTCAAACTCTTACTCCTGGGTGCCTATTAAAACACACTAATTTTGCAAGTGATAAAAGGTGATACTGAACAGCCAAAGGAAGAAACACATCTCTCTCTTTTTAGAAAATCTCTAAAGGAGATAGAGAGATGGCTCAGCAGCTAAGAGTACTTGTTATTCTTTCAGGGGACCTGGTTCTGCTCCCAGCACCCAGATGATGGCTCACAAGCATCCATAACTCCAGATTTAGGAAACACTATTTTAACTTCCACGAGCACTAGGCAGTACTCAGTGCACAGATATACATGCAGGCAAAACACTCATACAGATAAATAAATATTTAAAAAGTTTTTGAAGAAATTCTCTAAGCTAGGTGTAGAGGCACACACCTTTAATCCCAGCATTGGGAGGTAGAGGCTGGTGGATCTCTGTGAGTTCCAAAACAACCATAGCTACACAGTAAGACCTTATATATATATAAATCTCTAAAAAGTTCTAAAGCCAGGCCTTCAACAGAGGATCGCTATTACATCTACAGGCATCTTACTGTTGGCAAGCTCTGAGGCCTTGGACATTTTGTTTGAGGAGTTTGTTGTTCGTTTTGCCTAGCTATATATGGGGCACAACTTCTAATCCGGGCCAGCACACAGTAGATTGAGCCAGAAGGACTGCTTCTAGTTCAAGGCTAGCCTATAATGTTGGTAAGCTTAGGTACGCACAGCTCAGCAGATGAGGGCACCTCTCTTCTCCAGAACTACACCCAGTACCTCTTTCCTACAGGTAATTTGGTGTCAGACAGTTCCTGGTAAAAAGAGAGACATAAGCGTAACTTAATTCAGACATTAATATGAGTACTGTGAAGGCCAGTCTATACTTGAAATGACCTGTCAGAGGCAAACCCCTGCTTATATGAGTGGGCATACACATACTTAGAATTATGGGATTATGACCCACAAGTTATGCAACAGTGGATCTGTCAGTCAGGGGAAGGAGTCACACCATTCCATCCCTGAGATTCTGCTGGGAAGGAACTCCAGACTCTTAAGCTACATGCTTGCTGAAAGCTTCCTCCTATGTTAGTCTACACGTGTTTTTTAGTTTGTTGTTGTTTAATTTTGCTTTGTTTTGAAACAGTTTCACTCAGTAGTCCCAGGTATCAAAACTCAGAAACCTAGACTGGTTTTGGACCACTTGGTGATGCACCTGCCTCAGCCTCTTCTCCTACATGCTTGTATTATCAATGTGAGCCACCATGCCTCTTGCTTTTAATAAATCTATGGGGCTTTTGACTTTTTTAAAACCTATACTTTCACTGCTGTTACACCATATCTTGTCCAATTCTTATGACACAATGAATCTGGACATTGTGCCATGGGCCATCCTGAAACCCCTTTGATAATACCTTAGCTACATAGTACCAGGCCAGATAGGGCTATATAGAAAGATCCTGTTTCGATGGGCAGTGGTGGCGCACGCCTTTAATCCCAGCACTTGGGAGGCAGAGGCAGGTGGATTTCTGAGTTCGAGGCCAGCCTGGTCTACAGAGTGAGTTCCAGGAACAGCCAGGACTACACAGAGAAACCCTGTCCTCGAAAAACCAAAAAAAAAGTATTTTGATTTTGTCCTATAACTGTTTAGAAGAGGCCACAAAAGGGGGTTAAAGTCACAGTGTCAATGACAGTATAGTAAAGCCGAGGTATTTTTTGTTTATATTCATTGTGTAAGTACAGAGAACACCATTCTGTCTTTCCATCACACGGGTTCTAGGAACCAAACAAAGGTTGTCAGAATTGATAGCAAATTCCTTTACCCGTGAGCCTTCATCTCACTAGCCTGAAGCCAAGTTCTTTTGAGGACACTGACTCTTCATTAGCGAATATGTGTGGGAAAATGCCCTGGCTGGCTCTAGGGTTTGAGCCTTTTTCTTCCTCCAGCATGAGAATCTTGGGATAAACTTAGTATTTTGGGATCTGTTGCTTCAATAGTCTGATAAACCAAGGGAAGAGACACAAACAACTCTTTGAATACCTTCATTTCTGCCCTAAAAGTTATAGCAGGAACAAGCTATCTGCAGCCTCGAGAACAATAAGCTACAAAGGGAACATCCTGACCTTCAGGAGACACAGCTTTCAATGCAGCTTCAGTTCTCCTGGTGACCTCATATCTAAGTCCTTTATGAGATTACTCAAGGTTTCATGATTGAGTTCATGGCTGTCTATGGTAAGACATTTTGTTTTGCTGTGTTTTTTCGAGACATGGTTTCTCTGTGTAGCCCTGGATGTCCTGGAACTCACTCTGTAGGCCAGGCTGGCCTCTGCCTTCTGAGTGCTGGGATTAAAGGCAATGCTCCACCACCCAGCAACATTTTGTTATTTTTAATATTGAAGCTTCATAATAAAAGCTGGGTCAGGGTTTTACAATAGTTTGTCAGGTTGTAAAAATAAAAACAGGGATTGGCTTGTCTTGTTCTACAGCTAATATCTACCTTCTCCTAACACTTAAGCTACAAGATGAGTTCAAGGGTAGCCTGAGTAATTTAGTAAAAGCCTGTTTCCTGTTTTTAAACCATGCTTAGTGGTTCATTGCCTTATTCCCAGCAGTTAGCAGGCAGAGGCAGAAGGATCTCTTTGAGTTTGAGGCCAGCATGGTCGACATACAGAGTTTCAGGACAGCTAGGGCTGTAATATAGAGTCCATGTCCCAAATGAAACAAAACCAAACAAAAGTAACATAGTAATAATAGTAATAATACTCTCTGTGTGCATATGTGTGTATGCGGCATGCACATGTTCAAGGACAACTTTATGGAGTCCATTTTCTTTGTCCACCTTTATTATGGATCTGAGGGTTGAACTTAGGTTTCTACAGCAAGCTTCTTTCCTGTTGAACAATCTCATGGGTCCTGGGACTCCCTTTTTCTGTTGAGGACATCTGGGCAGGCTGAAGGCCCTGGGAGGGGAAATTGTATCACATTCTTTCACCATGAAACACCCCAGAGACCTGACCTATAGAAATCACTCCCACTCACATAGGCATCAAGTGGGAGCCCAGAAATCTTCAGATAGACCAAGCAGATAAAAATAACACCCAAAGGGCTCTGAAATTTAAACTGGAACACAGCATGAAAACTAGGTCAAAACCTACATGGCTATATCTAAGCTGGGCAGCTGACTACTAAATAAAACATCAAAGTAAGACTTGTGGTAGAGTAACAAACTAAGCCAACTGACAAAAAGAAACTCTTCCCTACCAGAGCTACATGCAAGGGAAGACAGTGGCAGCAGCACAAAACAGGCCTTGATGTACAAATGTGGAAGAGGGTGAGGTTGTTATGTAAATGACCAGAAAGGGTCATGAAACAATTGGCCTGTACCAGTGATCTAGCCCACTTCCATTCTCGAGAGTGTTTTCTCTTTCTTCTTAAACTGTCTCTATTTCTATCACTGTCCACGTATACCTGTTCCTATTCTTTGTTCTGGGGTACAATAACCTGTCATCTCAGTTGGGGCCCTATAGACTCCAATAAGGTATCCATCACAAGATTGAGGCTAGCCCAGGCTATATTAGACTGTCTTCAAAAGGAAAAGATAATCAACCAAACAACAACATCAAAACAAAAAGAATGCCATGATTAATCAAAGAGTTCACCGGCCTGCGGTGGCAAATCGCTGTAGTGCTCGCGCTCTGTCGCTAGGGCGCTCTGTCTGTCCCGTGTTCGATCCCGCTGTCCTTCATGGGAAAAAAAAAAAAAAAAAAAAAAAAAAAAACTTCAAAGAGTTCAATAAGGTTATTGGCTACAAAGTTAAAAAGCAAAACTAGCTAGGTAAACTGGGTATGGTGGTACACACTTTTAATTCCAGCACTTGGAAGGCAGAGACTAAGGCAGACAGATCTCTGAGTTTTAGCCTGGTTTACATAGAGAGTTCCAGGACAGCTAGAGTTAGATATTGAGGCCATTGAGAGAGAGAGAGAGAGAGGAGAGAGAGGAGAGAGAGAGAGAGAGAGAGCCTCACAACCACCTGTAACTCCTGTCCCAGGGAATCCTATGCCTCTTCTGACTTCCACAGGCACACAACACACACACACACACACACACACACACACACACACACACACACACACACAAAATTTTAAAGAAAAAAAGGGCCGGGCGGTGGTGGCGCACGCCTTTAATCCCAGCATTTGGGAGGCAGAGGCAGGTGGATTTCTGAGTTCGAGGCCAGCCTGGTCTACAGAGTGAGTTCCAGGACAGCTAGGGCTACACAGAGAAATCCTGTCTCGAAAAAACAAACAAAGAAACAAAAAGATGGCCGGGCTGAAATTATAATCTGATAAAGTGAAAACCATGTACATCTCATTTCCCCGGGAAGTGAGGCTTTTGTTGAGATTCCTAGAAAATGGCTGGAAAAATGCCAGAAGCAGTTAATTGTGATGACAAAATATTCAAGGGTAAGGGACTTCTCTGTCTCTTCTCATGCATACCAAATTATCCTGCATTCTTCTGATGCCTCACTCTGGGGTGTTGGTGAAAGTTGAAGGTGAAGCTAGAGGAAAGACCATGCTCCAGAATCAAAGAAGATAGGAATTCCGCCCCCCCCCCCCAAACACATGAAAACCCTTTGCTATGCTAATATTCATCCCAAACTTCTGAAAGAAAAGTTCCCCAGGACTACTTGGCGGGAGATAGTTCCCTGACCATAGGGTAAAGAATTCTTTCCTAAATGCTTATTGTGAGCCTCAGGAAGTAAGGCAATGAATAACAGCATGAAGAGATCCTTGGTTGACTGGCAACAACATGCATGCAAGGATGACACCATATGGAGCAGAAAAAAATGATGTTGCCAACAAAGCCTGAAAAAAAAAAACAACAAATAATTAGGTGAGGAAGGAAGGAAGGCAAGAGTGTTGGGTTTTTGCAAAATTCTACTTTCTCAACCACTTTTCTTTTTTTTTTTTTCTTGGTTTTTCGAGACAGGGTTTCTCTGTATGCCCTGGCTGTCCTGGAACTCACTCTGTAGACCCGGCTGACCCGAATTCAGAAATCCACCTGCCTGCCTCTGCCTCCCAAGTGCTGGGATTAACGGCGTGCACTACCACTGCCTGGCAAGCCACTTTTCTTTTTTCTTTTTTTTTTATTGAAATTTTATTTACATTTCAGATGTTTTCCCCCTTACCCCTTTTCCCCCCTCCCTCCCAGGAACTCCCTATCCTTTCCCCCCTCCTCCTCCTCCCCACGTTGGGTGTACCCTCACCCACCCTCCCCCGTACCTACCTCCCACCCTCGAATACACCCCCCACGATGTTCCAACCTTCATGGGACCAAGGTCTCTTCCCCACTTATAAATAGCTCCCTTGCATATATAGCTGGAGCCATGGGTTCCTCCCAAGCACTCCCAGCTGTTGGTTTAGACCCTGGGGGCTCTGGTGGTTGGTATTGTTGCTTTCCTCATGGTGTCTCGAATCCTTCAACTCCTTCAGCCTTCACTCTATCTTCTCCATTGGGAACCCATGTCAGTTTGATGGTTAGCTGTGAGATCTGCCGAATATGTAGACTCTTGCAGACTCTAAGGAGACAGCTATATCAGGCTCCTGTCAGCGTGTACATCCTGACATCTACATCAACGTCTACCTTTGGTGACTGCACATGGGATGGATACCCAGGTAGACTGGTCTGCAGATGGCCCCTCCCTCAGTTTCTGTCCTGCACTGTGTCTCCTATTTGCTCCCTTGAGCATTTGTTACTCTTCTAAGAAGGACTGAGGCCCCCACACACTTGGTTGTCATTCTTCATGAGCTTTATGTGGTCTGTGAGTTGAATCTTGGGTTTTCAAGCTTCTGGGCTAAAATCCAATAATCAGTGAGTGAACGCTTTTCTTACTTTAAAAAAAAAAAGACAGAATCTTACTATGTAGCTCAGGCTTGCCTCAAATTGTAGCAATCCTCTTACCTCAGTCTCATGAGTACTGGTGTGGGCATTATGATGTCAGGTGCCTTTTTTCTTTATACTTTATTAATTTTGTTTGTTTTTGTTTTCAAGACAAGGTTTCTCTGTGTAGCCAGAGCTATCCTGGAACTTCTCAGGAGACCAGATGGCCTATGCCTGCCTCTGCCTCCCAGGTGCTGAAGATTAAAAGTGTGTACCACCATGCCCAGATGTTCTATTCTTTTAAAAAGTTTTATTAATATGCATTAGTTATGCATAATAATGGGTTTATTATGACATTTTCATTCCATGTACGTAATCTATTTCAATCATATTTGCTAGCAGCCTGCATAGCACCTTCTGCACTGTCAGGGCTAGACAGAATGGAGGAAGCTTCCAGCCCAGCTCCAGCGTGAATTTCTCTGTCTTATAACCAAGGCATGTGACATCTTCAAAATGTAGTCTTACCATTTAGTTCTATGAGCGACCAAGAGCAGTGTCAATTGCCTATATCACTGGGGCCTCAGGCCTTCTTGACCAGTAACTCATAGGCACTGGCACTTTTGTTATAGCCTATGGTTTCTGGGAGCAGCCTTATCCACCCTCCCGGTTTCTCTGTTCCAAATTCTCACCGTTTTACTGTTTATTAGCTTATGAGGATCAGCTTTCTTTATGGCTTTTCTGTATATTGTTAGTTTTGATTGTCCCACTCTTGCCTCTCACAGTTTAAGTTATATTTGTTTATTTTGTGTATGTGAGGAATGACATACAAGCCATGCCATGTGTGAAGAGACCAGAAGGACAACGTGTAGGACCTAGAGATCAAATTCAGATCAGTCGGCTTAGAAGTAAGCTGCTTTATCAAACTCAGGTCATCAGGCCTGGAGGCAAATACTGTTTTGCAACTGAGGTCATCGGGTTTAGAGACAGGCTCTTTCATTCATCTCAGGTCATCTGGTTGGAGGCAAATACCTTTATGCAACTCAGGTCACCAAGCTTGAAGGCAAGGTCTTAAATCCACTTAACCATCTTGTTTGTCCCCTAATGTCTTATCTTTAAGATAATTTTTAAACCTTTTTTTTTTTTTTTTTTTTTTTTGGTTTTTTGAGACAGGGTTTTCTCTGTGTAGCCCTGGCTGTCCTGGAACTCACTCTGTAGTCCAGGCTGGCCTCAAACTCAGAAATCTGCCTGTCTCTGCCCCCCAAGTGCTGGGATTAAAGGCGTGCATCACCAATGCCCAGCATTTTTAAATCTTTTACTGAAGCTCTTGTCAGAAAAAAATGTACAAATCGTAAGTGTCCATCTGTATAAAAAAAACTCAGTTAGCAGTAGCTAGCCAAGAAATAGAAAGCTAAGCCAGACGCACCTGGAGTCTCCTTATTCTGTTTGGAAGACTGAAGTAGCAGGACTGTTGAGCCTGAGAATTCAAGGCCAGCCACGACCTTGTCTCCAAACAATAGACAGACAGACAGACAGACAGACAGACAGACAGAGATAAGGGATTATGAATCTATCCTTGGCCTTATAATTCTGTACTCTATGATTCCAGCTGAAGTTGTCACTACAATGAAACCCATCTGCCACCTGGCCCTAAACAAATGCTCGTGTCCTTCCCCCCATCTATCCCATAGTTTCATACAAGTTTTAGCCTAGAGATAAGCATGAAACTCACCCAGTAACCCCAGCACTTGAAAGGCTAAAGCAGAAGGATTTTCCAAGTCCAAGGACAACCAGAGTCTCATAGTAAAATTTTCAGGCAGACCCAGGCTACAGCTTAAGACCCTGTCTAAAAGAAGTGTTAATCTGTAGCTTAAAGTAGTCTTTAGGAATAGGCATTTTGTTTCTGTTTGGGGTTTTGTATCACATTATGAAAGATTTGCATTATTTTGACCTGAATGTAGAACAATATGGGAGTGCATACATAGGTCAGTGGTAGAACACTTAACCTGAGATGCCAGAAGCCCTGCATAGCTGGGACAAACCTAAATTTCTTCTGCCTCTACCTTCCAACTATTAGAATCACAGGCATGTGTCACCATGCCTAGATAATTATGTTACTTTGAAGCATTTTTGAAATAGGATCTCATTCCTTAGTCAAGGTTGGCCTGGAACTCACTAATATAACCCAGTTTTGGCATTCAATTTATGGTCCCACTGCCTCAGCCCTCCCAGGTGTTAGGATTACAGGAATGTTCCACTGAATCCCTGGGGTGGGTGTTCGTGTATCTGTGCATTGTATATGGCTGTATGTACATGTGTATATTTTTATGCAGATGCCAAAGAGGTGTCCTTCCTTAACTGATTTCCACATTATTTTTATGGCATGTACCTACAGTTTAAAGCTCGGTTTATCCTTGAATTTACTGTTAGTTGATGACTTTGAATGTCTGATCTTCCTACTTCTATATCCCAAGCACTAGAATTGCAGACATATGCTAATGTTTATAATTAAATGCACACCAAGACAATTTTCTAGGTAGGGATCTTGAAAACATCAATAAAGAAGTGAAGTTTTTTAGAAGTCTTGAAGTTAGGACTCAGATGTGCCTAAGCAAGTGCTTTACCACTGGGCCATCTTTCTTTTTTGGGGGGGGTTGGTTTCGAGACAGGGTTTCTTTGTGTAGCCCTGGCTATTCTGGAACTCACTCTGGAGACCAGGCTGGCCTCGAACTCAGAAATCCGCCTGCCTCTGCTCCCAAGTGCTGGGATTAAAGGCGTGCGCCACCACTGCCCGGCAGGGCCATCTTTCTAGCTTTTATTTTGAGACAGGGTCTTACTAAGTTGTCCAGTTGGCCTTGAACTCACTCTATAGCCTAGGTCAGCCCTGAACTAGCAACAGTTGTAATTACTTTTATAATTCCTTGAAAGATGATTTGAATTGTCAGAAACGTGAACATCTAGAGGCTGTAGAGATGGCTCAGTGGTTGAGAGCACTTGTTGCAAGATCAGAAGACTTGGGTTCAGTTCCCACACATGGGCTTTCAACCATCTACAACTCCAGGTCTAGAAGCTCCGACACACACACACACATAGTGCACAGGCATTACATTCAGACAAAAATTAATACATATAAAATAAAAAGAAATGAATCTTTTGAAAAAAATCTAGGAAGGTCTAGCTGTATATGATGAAGCCTTCCTGCTGGAGACCTGTCTCATTTTTTTTTTTCGAGACAGGGTTTCTAGGTATAGCCCTGGCTGTCCTGGAACTCACTCTGTAGACCAGGCTGGCCTCGAACTCAGAAATCCACCTGCCTCTGCCTCCCAAGTGCTGGGATTAAAGGCGTGCGCCACCAGGGCCCGGCTGACCTGTCTCATCTTTTTGTACAAAGTCTGAGGGTTAGAGGTATGAATCAGTGGGTCCAAGGCCTGCCTGGCATGACAGGAGTCCTGGGTTCTAATCCCCAACTCCAGAAATGACAGAAAAAAGAAAAACTGAAATAAAATTGAGCATTAGCTTCAACAGTGCTTTCTCTGGTGTTACCTCATCTCTACCAGTAGGGGGAGCAGGTTCATTCCAAGAGAATCCAGACTTCTGCCTGCCAAGTGTTAGGATTACAGGAATGTTCCACTGAATCCCTGGAGTGGGTGTTCGTGTATCTGTGCATTGTATATGGCTGTATGTACATGTGTATATTATATGCAGATGCCAAAGAGGTAGATATCAGGTGTCTTCTATCTATATATGTGGATTCATACCACGTAGTTCCTCTGGAAAAAGGTGAAACACAAATCTGCTGCCTCTTACAAAGCAGGATTCTCTGTTATTTAGAAGCTAGCACTGTGTACCAGAACTGTAGCTCCTGCCAAGTGTTGGCCCAATGGTTTTGTGGGGAAATAGCACCTACCACACAAGGCGATGGCCTGACTTGTTCCTAATACACAAATGAATTTTTCCATCGATCTGTTGACACCTTTGTGCCTTAGCCGCAGTGCCTCAGCACAGTTGCTATTTGTTCAGACGTGTGCTATTGATTTGATAGATATGCATGTGAAAGGATTTGAACCAATGTTGCCGGAATGGACTATAAGGATGGATATTTTCAGTGTGTATAATGAAATCTGAGGACCTCACTCAATCAGGCTGGCCAAGTCTCCACTGAGCCACTTCGACGGGCTAGAAAGTGGTTTTTTTAAAAATGCTGCCAGGACACAATGGAATGCTTGTTTGTAGTCCCAGCTACTCAAGAAACTGAAGCAGGAGTTCTTGAGCTCAGAAGTTCAAGGCCAGTCTAGGCAACATAATGAGACCTGTTCTGTATCAAAAAAAAAAAAAAAAAAAAAATCTAGAAGGCAAGCTGACTTAGCAAGTAAAGTTGGAATTCAGTCTTTTTGTTTTGTTTTGTTTTTTTTTTGTTTTTTTTTTTGTTTTGTTTTGTTTTTTTTTTTGTTGTTGTTTTTTCGAGACAGGGTTTCTCTGTGTACCGCTGGCTGTCCTGGAACTCACTCTGTAGACCAGGCTGGCCTCGAACTCAGAAATCCACCTGCCTCTGCTTCCAAGTGCTGGGATTAAAGGTGTGTGCCACCACCACCCTGTGAATTCAGTCTTTAGAACTGCCCAGTGAGATAAATAAGTCTGCTAAAATCAAAGGGTTTAAAATAGGGTCACATCCTAACACAATAGACTCAATGTCCATGATACAACAACAACAAAGAAATAGAAACCCAGGTGTCACGGCAAACCCAGGACAACACACTGGATGAAAAAGAAAGCAAATCAGGATTCACTAATCAATTAAAAGAAAAAGCCAGCCGGGCGGTGGTGGCGCACGCCTTTAATCCCAGCACTTGGGAGGCAGAGGCAGGCGGATTTTGAGTTCGAGGCCAGCCTGGTCTACCGAGCTAGTTCCAGGACAGCCCGGACTACCAGGAAACCCTGTCTCGAAAAAAACCAAAAAAAAAAAAAAAGCCAAGATTCCATCAGATTCTAGTGCTTAGTGAGGAGGTCTTTAAGTATAATAACAAAAGGGTTCACTAAAGAATTACAGAACGATGTGAAATAATGAAGAAATGGAAACCCGACCAGGAGATGCAAAAAAAAAAAAAAAAAAAAAAAAAAAAAGCAAACAGAAATGACCAAAAATTGAAAAAGAGTAATGATTAAGTGCCGACTTGTGAGGCCGAAGAAACTGAGTTTCAGGGTACCTGGGATTCTGCTTTTAAAAACAAAACTCAAAGCGAGCAAAACAACACCTCAAGTCACTGTTCAGGGCCAAATAAGTAGGACTAAATGAGTGATCTTAAAGATCACGCATGAGGAATTACCAATTGAATGACGGAAAAGAAACACACGCTGCCCCAGTGGTGGGACTAGGTCATATCTCAGGCCTATGGAACAACCCAGCCTGAAGCCTAGTTCATCTGCACATACTAAACAAAACAGCTTTAAAGGACATGAAGCGGGCTAGGGTAGAGTGCTTGTCTTGTGTGCTCCAGTTCCCAGCAACTCATAAATTCGTTGTGATGGTACCTGCTAATAATCCAGTATTTTACAAGGCGAAGCAAGGAAGATTGTATCAAGAATTGAAGTCAGCAGGGCAGGTGGTGGCGCACGCCTTTTAATCCCAGCACTTGGAGGCAGAGGCTGGCGGATTTCTGAGTTCGAGGCCAGCCTGGTCTACAGAGTGAGTTCTAGGACAGCCAGGGCTACACAGAGAAACCCTGTCTCAAAACCAAAAAAAAAAAAAAAAAAAAAAAAAAAAAAAATTCATGAATAAGGTCTAGGTAGATGGCTCAGCAAAAGAAAAGGCACCTGCTATCAAACCTAATGAGCTGAGTTTAATCCCCAGAGCCACACAGAAATGAGACCCAACTCAACAAGTTTGTCCTTGACCCTCATTTCCATACTTGTGGAACCACCCCACACAGATCATAGATTTTAAATTTACATTTTTTTTTTTTTTTTTTTTGGTTTTTTTTCGAGACAGGGTTTTCTCTGTGTAGCTCGGGCTGTCCGGAACTCACTCTGGTAGACCAGGCTGGCCTCGAAACTCAGAAATCCGCCTGGTCTCTGCCCCCAAGTGCTGGGATTAAAGGCGTGCGCCACCACCGCCCGGCAAAATTTACATTTTTTAAGAGTTGAAAACTAGATTCAGATACATAACAATTAGTAGACCAGCCTGAGCTACAAAGAAAAGGAGAGGGAGAAAGTGCAGGAGAAAAACAGGGAGGACGAGGGAGAAGAGGGGAGGAGATGAAGGAGAATTGGAGGAGGAAAGGAGGGAAGGGGAGGAGGAGTAGAGAGCTCCTGAGGAATGTAAACTGATCCTGTGGAGGTAAATGTGCTTGCTTAGGATCCCAGCCACACTGAATGTTTTTGCTGCAAAAGGAGAGCAGTAACTCTAGTATGTGTGGAAATTGGCACAAGGAAGGCAGTCTCTGTCTCTCTTTTTTCACTGTCACATGCTTGTTGCATTGTGTGCGTGTGCACATCCCGTGAGTGCGTGGAGGTCAAGGAAAGCTTTGAGGGATTGGTTCTTGCCTTCCAGCTAGTGAGGCAGGGTCACTCTATTTACTACAGAACACAGGTACTCCAGGCCAATGCTTGCCCAGTTAACCCATCTTGCTCCAGTCTCTCTTGACTTCCTCCTGCAGAATACCTGTCCTGTCCTGTCATCTCAGAAGGTTTCAGTGGGCCAAAACTGGTAGTGAATGTCTGTGTGTAAGGCCACACACAGGAGTCTGAGGCGAGGTGCTGTGAAACCAGTCTGTCACAGACAAACCAACAAACAAAAAATATACTTTGCGCCGGGCAGTGGTGGCGCACCCCTTTAATCCCAGCACTTGGGAGGCAGAGGCAGGCGGATTTCTGAGTTCGAGGCCAGCCTGGTCTACAGAGTGAGTTCCAGGATAGCCAGGATACACAGAGAAACCCTGTCTTGAAAAAAAAAAAAAAAAAAAAAAAAAAAAAAAAAGATCCTGCTTTTCTGGTTTACTCAGCACATGCTACAGTAAGGTAAGCTGCAACTGTTTGTAACAAACTACCCCCATACTCAGAGAGCTCAGACAAAGGCGTGCTCACAGTTCTGAAGGGCAGGATCAAGGCCCTGGTGGATTTGGTTATGTTTGTTCACTCACAAGAAGTCACAAAATAGCCTTGGCTGTCCTGGAGCTCATTTTGTAATCCAAGCTGGGGCCTCAAACTCCAAAGATCTGCCCGCCTCTGCTCTCTAAGTGCTAGGATTAAAGGTATGTGCCGGCACACCTTGCTAAATTTGGTATCTTGTAAGGGATCCTAGATCCCTTTTCCCTATGTCCTCCCAAGGTGGAAGGGGCAGTGAGCTGCCCTAGAACGATTTAAAATGCCTCACTCCTCAACCACCTTTACCAGACTTTCTCATTTCCTGCCCTAAGGTAGGGTTTGACATACAAAGAAGAAGAAGATACAATGATCCAAACTATAGCAATAGCAACATTGTTCTCTTTAACTCCATACACTCAAAGGGCACGACTGTCATAATGGATACTAGATCTGATTATTCCTGTTGAAATAAATGGTGCAGGAACTAGAGGGAACAGTCAGGGGTAGAGGACTTTCCTGTAATGTTTGAGGCCTAGTTTTCATTTTGAGACCCCCACCTGAAAAACGACAACAACAACAAAAGGAAACAGTTTCTGGAGGGGCCAGGATCCAGAGGCCTGATAAACCCAAGAGTAGACTAGAAATGATTCCTAACGTTATTCTGCTATACTTATAAATTGCTGGCCTAGCCCAACGTTTTTTTTTTTTTTTTTTTTTTTTTGGTTTTCGAGACGGGTTTCTCTTTAGCCCTGCGTCCTGGAATCACTCTTTAGACCAGGCTGGCCTCGAACTCAGAAATCCCCTGCCTCTGCCTCCCAAGGTGCTGGGATTAAAGAGTGCGCCCATGCCGGCAAGCCCAACTGTTATAAGAGAAACTTCCTCCAGCAGCCGAAAAAGCAGATGCAGAGAGACCACAGCCAAACACTAGGTGGAGCTTGAAGAATTCCGTAAGAGAAGGAGGAAGGATTGTAGGAGCCAAGGGGCAAGGACACACAAGAAACCCCACCAATCATTAACCTGGACTCCTAGGGGCTCAGTGTGAATAAACTGCCAACCAGGGAGCCTACAGGGGACAGACCTGGGCCCTCTGTGTATATGTTGTTGTGTAGTCTTCTTATGGGACCGTGATTGTGGGAGCAGAGCTGTCTCTGACTCTTTTGTGACTTTTGGGACCCTTTCCTCCCAGAGGTTTTCTTCTTCCAGCCTTACTATTCGGGGAGGTGCCTAGCCTTATTACAGCTCAATCTGCCATGCTTGGTTGATATCCCTGGGAGGCCTGCCCTTTTTCCAAAGGGAAACAAGACCCCTAGATCTGGGGAATGGGAAAGTGGTGAGAAGGGACTGGAAAGAGAATAAGCAGGGCAAACTGTGTTCTGCAATATAAGGGGAGCTTTTGCTATGTAGTACTCTCAATCCCCATTACTTGACGTCTAAGCATAAACATCAAGTCTTCTCTTTGCCTGCTAAGCACAGCCTTCTAGAGTTTGCAGATGGTCCTAGAAAGTCACTGGAGGCTTTCTGCCCGAGGCTTTTTGCTGGAGGTGGAGTGGAGGGTATATACTGTCCTGAATACTTCTTGCTGACATGGAGGCGAGGTGTGCTTAGTTTGCTTGGCTTGAGACTGGCTCGAGACTAGGGCATAGCCATGCTTTTAAACCTTCCAGGCAAGTCTGATCATTCTTCTCAGGGGTCTTTGCCACAGTTATTGTCATCTAAAGTCACCTAAAACAAATAGAAACGATTTTATCTGATTAGTGGTACAATTAATTGGGCCCTTCAGTGGTTCAGTGGTCTGGCCTCTGCTTTCTAAGGCTTTCTCTGTCTGTCTGTCTGTCTGTCTCTGGCCCCCCCCCCCCCCTTTGAGACAGGGTTTCACATTATACTCAAGCCGGCCTAAAATTCACTATGTAGCCTAGGCTGGATTCAAACTTATGGGAATCCTCCTGCCTTAGCTTCCCAAGGGCATGGGATTTATACCATGCCCAACTTCTTTTTTTTTTTTTTTTTTTAGGTTTTTCTTTTTTTTTTTTTGTTTTTCGAGACAGGGTTTCTCTGTGTAGCCCTGGCTGTCCTGGAACTCACTCTGTAGACCAGGCTGGCCTCGAACTCAGAAATCCGCCTGCCTCTGCCTCCCAAGTGCAGGGATTAAAGGCGTGCGCCACCACCGCCCGGCTAGGTTTTCCAGACAGGGTTTCTCTGTGTAGCCCTGGCTATCCTGGAACTCACTCTGTAGACCAGGCTGGCCCGAACTTAGAAATCTGCCTGCCTCTGCCTCCCAAGTGTTGGGATTAAAGGCGTGCGCCACCACCGCCCGGCCATGCCCAACTTCTAAAAAGAATTCTTGCTGGACAGATGGTTGGAGAATATAACCATCAGAAACATGCTATGATGCTCTGTGGCCTTATTCATCTCTATACAATCCATGCAGGGAAAAATTTGCCAGGCATCTATGGAAATCTTGCTAGAACAGTTTGAACAGTTTTCCTCTGATGGGCAGCCTGATAGAAGCCACCAAGAGCCGGGCGGTGGTGGCGCACGCCTTTAATCCCAGCACTTGGGAGGCAGAGGCAGGCGGATTTTTTGAGTTCGAGGCCAGCCTGGTCTACAGAGTGAGTTCCAGGACAGCCAGGGCTATACAGAGAAACCCTGTCTCGAAAAAAAAAAAAAAAAAGAAGCCACCAAGAGGCAGTATCTCACTAGCCTTGCTGGCTCTGATAAGACTTGGGATTAGCTTTCTTAACCATACTTAGAATTGAACAGCTGGCTTCAGTGAAAGGCTGTTATAAAACTGCGTGACTGTGTTCACACTTGGCTCCTCAATGATAGAGCCACCCACCCACCTGTGCTTTCTATCACCTGGCCTCCTCAGTTCAGTATCACCCTGTGGTACAGAGTGTGGGAGTTGACCTTCCTCTGTAGTGTCTCTTTAAGTGGTAGCAGTCTGTATGTTTAGGCTTATGGATGTCTGTCTTGCTAAATCTATGGGCATGTGATGAGCTGGCCTAGCACCGCCTCTGCATGGTTGCTTAGGAACCACTGGACCATTTGACATCAATGTGCGTAATTCGAAGGAGTATGTGCTTCTATATACTTGACATTTGACAAAACGTCTTTCCACTCTCACCTTTTCTTACAATTCTCTCCTCTGTGGCCTCCTGTGTTCAATTGCCTTGATAGATCAACACCCCCAAGGGATGGAACTCTGTGAGTCAAGAACCCACTGGGAGATCTAATGTGGGAGAGTGGTGGAAGAGATTCTAAAAGAAAGACAGGAATTCATAACTGTAATTTCTAGAAATTTTTCAATAAATGTTTGGGAGATTGAAGTAGAAGGAATACCATAAACTCAAGGTCAGTCTAAGCTAATTAGTAATACCTGTATCAAACACCAAGAAAGGCAGGCGGATTTCTGAGTTCGAGGCCAGCCTGGTTTACAGCGTGAGTTCCAGGACAGCCAGGGCTACACAGAGAAACCTTGTCTTGAAAAAAGAAAAAGAAAAAGAAAAAGAAAAAAAGAAAGAAAGAGAGAAGAGAGAGAGAGAGAGAAAAGAGAGAGAGAGAGAGAAGAGAGGGAAGGAGAAAGGGAGGGAGGGAGGGAGGGAGGGAGGGAGGGAGGGAGGAAGGAAGGGGAAGGAAGGAAGGAAGGAAGGAAGGAAGGAAGGAAGGAAGGAATTCCAGCTACTCAAAGACACTGAGGCAAGGGGACCAAGTGTTCAAGTCCTGCCTGGGCAGTCTAGTGCTGGAGAAATGGCTCAGCAGTTAAGAACATATACTGTTCTCCAGTGGATCTGAGTTCTCAGCACCTGCATGGGCAGCTCACGACTGCCTGTAACGTTAGCTCCAGGGAGGGCAGGGAGTCTGAT
This sequence comes from Mastomys natalensis, assembly GCA_021653895.1. Taxonomy (NCBI): domain Eukaryota; kingdom Metazoa; phylum Chordata; class Mammalia; order Rodentia; family Muridae; genus Mastomys; species Mastomys natalensis. The sequence continues at coordinate 19,540 of JAJTUV010005180.1, forward strand.
GCCTATTTCTGGCCTACATGAGCACTGAACACACACACACACACACACACACACACACACACACACACACACAGAGAGAGACACACACAAAGAGGGGAGAGAGAGAGAGAGGAGAGAAAATATTTGCTCTGGTACACATGTGAGGGTATGGATATGAGGAGAACTGTGTTCCCTGCCTCAGCATTCATTTTTGGCATGGATTCTTTGTACCTTGGCAGACTCTCTAGTTCAGGTCTTATACCCTTCTGACGATGTGCCTCCAGTCACATCAGCTGCATGCTCAAACTCCTATCAGGCCTTAGAGAAGGAGATTAGTAATAGAACCAGAAGCTTATTTTATTTGTTGTTTTCAGTTGTACATGCTAACCAAACTTAAAATTGCACCATAGTTATTCAGCAGCTTACAGTTAGCTACATAACAAATATAAGCCTGAACAGCAGACTAAAAAGTAAAGCACTAGAAAGGACCACTTTTTTCTCAACAGAGAGGTGTTCATTAGATTGTTTGTGGTCCAGGGCCCCATGCAGCCCAGGATGGCCTTGAGTTCACTATGTAGCTGAGGATGACATTGAACTTCTGCTCCTCCTGCTTCTGCCTCCCCAAGTATGCAACAGTACCTGGTTTATGCAGTTCCTAGGGTCAACTCCAGGGCTTCATGCTTACTAGCCAATCATTCTACCAAGTGAGCTCCATCCGAAAGCCAGTATCTGTCTACCTGGCCAAGTGTTCTTATGAGTCTCCTGAGTCTCAGCTCTTTAGGAGGTGGGAGTGGGGCTAGAGACATGACTTTGATAAATGTGAATTGTTTCAATTAAAGTAGGAGCAACACGCTAAATTCAGACACTTAGGTCTTTGTTAATAAAATTAACTTTTAACTTTTTTTTTTTCACTACCGAGCAGCAAGAGAGGATTTTATTTTATTTTATATTATTATTTTTTTTCAAAACCACCAGTCTTTCTTTATTGGTCTCGGCTACTTGAGAGGGATGAATCGGGAGGAGTGGGTGGCACCGATACCGGGCTGGTCGTGCTTACGGGTTTGTGGGTGATGGAGAACTCGCCCAGGTAGTGTCCGATCATCTCCGGTTTGATCTCCACCTGATTGAAGGTTTTGCCATTGTACACGCCCACCAAGCTGCCGACCATCTCCGGCAGAATGATCATGTCCGGCAGGTGGGTCTTCACCACCTCGGGCTTCTCCATGGGCGGTGCCTCCTTCTTGGCCTTTCTCTTTTTTTTTTTTTTTTTTTTTTTGGTTTTTCGAGACAGGGTTTATCTGTGTAGCCCTGGCCGTCCTGGAACTCGCTCTGTAGACCAGGCTGGCCTTGAACTCAGAAATCCACCTGCCTCTGCCTCCCAAGTGCTGGGATTAAAGGCGTGCGCCACCACCGCCTGGCTCTTCTTGGCCTTTCTCAAGCGCTTGAGCAGCGAGTGCTGCTTCCGCCGCAGGCCGCGGTTCAGGCGCCGTCTCTGGCGGGCGCTCGGTAGAACTGTATCAGCCGCTCATAGAACATTTCCTGCAGCTGGTCGAGGCCCACGCCAGGATAGGTGAACTTGTGGAAGGTCCGCTTCTTCTTCTGCGCCATCTTGGCGGCGGAGGAAGGTCCCAGGTACCAGAGGCTGCAGGCTTCGGCGGCAGCAGGCCTGGCAGGCCCCAATGATATGAGGAAGTCTTTGGTTCCAAAAGGCTTTATTGTTATGGCTGATGGTAGATGGATCTGGATGTACACCCCAATAAAATTAACTTTAATGAACAATTTTATGCTCTGAAAAAATGAATGTTTATACAATCATGAAAATTTTCTAAGTAATTGCTTTTCTTGCTGCTGCAGAACATTGGCCTCCTGATATCACATGACCATTGTCCTCTTGAACTCTCAGGAGCTGTGATTACCTGCATGAGAATTGCCAATTAAGTTTCCTTGGTGGATCGGTGAATGGAGAGGGAGGATAACATGAAGCCTTACCAGATAGATAGGCAGCTATCAGTAGCTAGATAGGAAGAGCTCATAAGGCCCTGGCCCGATGATATAATTGGCAGTTAACATTGCTGGGAAGTGATGCTCAAATCCCCAGATGTTCAAGCCCCTTCTATTAAGTGACACAGGGTTTGCACAGACTCTCTTGATCTTACAATACCTAACACAATACAAATGTGCTCCACAGTTATTCTACTGTATTGCTTAGGGAACAATGACAAAAGTCTGTACATGTTCAACACAAATGCAACTTTTGCACATTTAAATTTTTAAGTTTTATTTTATTACTAAATGTGTGAGTATTTGCCTAAATGTATATCTGTGCACCCATCATGTGCGTGCTTGGTGCCTGGGAAGGCCAGAGGAGGCTTATTCTGACATATGGGTCCCAGAGACACAAGCACCCTTACCACTGAGCCACCTCACCTGCCCTGATTTATTTAGTTAGTTTTGTTTTGCTTTTCGTTTTTTGAGACAGAAACTCTGTGTAGCCTTGGCTGGCTTGGAACTCACTTTGTAGACCAGGCTGGTCTCAAACACAAACATCTACCTGCCTCTGCCTCCTGAGTACTGGAATTAAAGGTGTGGACCACCACTGCCCAGAGCCCTGTTTCATTTCATTTCATTTCAGCATTGAAAGTGGAACTCAGGGTCTTGTGCTTGTTAGGCAAGTGCTATATCACTGAGATAGCGTACCAGCCTACTCTATTGTAAAATCCTATTGAAATAAATATGCTCCCCCACATACATTTTTAATGCTATGGGTGAGATTTCATATGAGCTATTCCTTTTAGTTAGTGTAAACAGTAAGCTCCAGTTGTATAGTCACAGATCAAGGAAAATGTGTTCCGAATGAGTCTTCCCTTTGACATTTTATATTGTGTAAACACTAGGGAATGAATCCATTTCTGTTGCCCATCACCATATGTTTTTTCCTGGAATTTTGTGCATATCAGAGTATAAGCCATGCAAGTACTAGAGGTAAGAGAACTGGCTTGGGTCCCAGCTTACTAAGCACATGCTGCTTAAAGTACAACAGTGGGCAGAGGATGCTGGAAGCCCATTCTTTGAAATTGGTGTGTAGTGCAGAAATGTCTAGGCTAATTCCACTCTTAATGTCTCTCCTTGACATGTTGAATCATAAAGATTTAGTCGAAACTGGCATCATTGATTCTGGATTTAAAAGCAACATAAATAACTATGAGGGGGTATCGTTGCATGTCTATAATTCCAGCACCTAGGAAGATAAGATAGGAGTGTTGACATGAGTTTGAGGCCAGCCTGGGCTACATAGTGAGTGCTGAGCCAGCCACTGTGGGTTTTCTTGTGGTGTCCTTGACCTCTCTGCGCCTTTCCCTCCCCTGTTCCACGGGATTCCTTGAGCTCTGTCTAATGTTTGGCTGTGGGTCTCTGCATCTGTTTCATGAATTGCTGGATGAAGTCTCTCTGATGCTGGATAGCCCAGAGACCAAGAATATATCCAAATATTATAGACAAAAAAAAAGTCAAGAAATGATTCCTAATGATTTCTGCTACAACTCATAGATTGATGCCTAGCCTGATATTTAAATTTTTAATTTGAATTTTTTTTTTTTTTTTTTGATTTTTCGAGACAGGGTTTCTCTGTGTAGCCCTGGCTGTCCTGGAACTCACTCTGTAGACCAGGCTGGCCTCGAACTCAGAAATCCGCCTGCCTCTGCCTCCCAAGTGCTGGGATTAAAGGCGTGCGCCACCACCGCCCGGCCTTGAATTTTTTAATAATTTGAATTATATTTAATATTTTAAATATAATTACCCTTTCAAAATAATTTGAAAGCAAATGCAACAATTAACGTTAAAATTACTATAATTTAGACTTTGCTTTACAATTTTGGCCTATTGCAAGTCTGCTGCATTGCAGGTATCCCACTCTGACAGTCTGTTAGAATAGACAAAGGTGTCAATTCCAGCCCACAAACTGTCCCCTGGTCATCTTTGTTGCATGTATTAGGACTTTTGGGGGGGAAAAAAAGTTGTTTAAAAAAATAATAGAGGCACACACTTTTTTTTTGTTTGTTTGTTTTTTTTGTTTTTTTGTTTTTCGAGACAGGGTTTCTCTGTGTAGTCCTGGCTATCCTGGAACTCACTCTGTAGACCAGGCTGGCCTCGAACTCAGAAATCCGCCTGCCTCTGCCTCCCAAGTGCTGGGATTAAAGGCGTGAGCCACCACCACCCGGCTGCGAGGCACACACTTTTAATCCCAGCACTCAGAAGGCAGATCTGAGTTCAAAGCCAGAATATCTACAGAGAGAGTTCCAAGACAGTCAGGGCTACACGGAGAGATGCTGTCTCAAAACAAAACAAAACAAACAAACAAAAACCCAAGCATGCTCCTTTAAAAGAGCAGCAAGCTATTTTGCTGTATTTTGGACTGAGGGGATAAAAGCTCACTGAGAATGACAGACACAGCAGAACAAAGGTTGAAATTATTATTATTATTATTTTGGTTTTTCTAGACAGGGTCTCTCTGTTTATCTCTGGCTGTCCTGGAACTCACTCTGTAGACTAGGCTGGCCTCGAACTCAGAAATCTGCCTGCCGCCGGGCGGTGGTGGCGCACGCCTTTAATCCCAGCACTTGGGAGGCAGAGGCAGGTGGATTTCTGAGTTCGAGGCCAGCCTGGTCTACAGAGTGAGTTCCAGGACAGCCAGGGCTACACAGAGAAACCCTGTCTTGAAAAAACCAAAAAAAAAAAAAAAAAAAAAAAAAAAAAGAAATCTGCCTGCCTCTGCCTCCCAAGTGCTGGGATTAAAGATGTGTGCCACCACGCCGGGCTGAAATTATCATTATTTTTTTTTTTCGAGACAGGGTTTCTCTGTGTAGCCCTGGCTGTCCTGGAACTCACTCTGTAGACCAGGCTGGCCTCGAACTCAGAAATCCGCCTGTCTCTGCCTCCCAAGTGCTGGGATTAAAGGCGCGCGCCACCACCGCCCGGCGATGTGAAATTATTTTTAAAGTCTAAGGAAAGGAGTGCATGCTCTGTGCTATACATTGTTTGTAAGATAAGCAACTTTGGTGCTTTATCTTTGGTGGGGAAGATAGGGAGTTTTTACAAACACAAAACAAAAACGTTACTAGAGAGGCAGAAGGCAGGAGGCTTGCCAAGAATTCAAGAGCAGCCTGAGCTACCTACTGAGACCCTTTCTCCAAGCAGCTAAAAGTTCTTTGGGTCTAAGCACTGTAACAAAGACTCAGACAAACGATGGGAGAACGAGTGTGGGACAGTTAACACTGAAGAGCTTAGGAGTTCTTGGTGAAGAGAAAGCTGTACTGGGAACATTCAAATCTAAGCATCAGCCAGCTATGGTGACACCCACATGGAGTCCTTGCTAGGGAGGCCAAGTCTAGGAGTTTAGGGTCAGCTTAGGCTGAACAGTGAGATTCTGGCTCAAACAAAACAAAAGTATCATTTTTTTCCATAATAATTTTGAAAAGTGGCTAATTGACTTTTCTGCATGGTGCTCAGGTTCCATAAACAAAAGCCTCTAAGAAAAACAGACATTTTCTGTGACAACAGTTCAAGTGGCTCATTCAAATAGCTCAGAATCCTCATCAGTACAGGAAGGATAAAATTATGCTTCCTTTGGCCAAGATGGCATCCTTTCCACAGCTGGTTAGCCACAGAGGGCTTCCAGCCTACCAGGATCCTTCTTATTACCTATATTTCACAGTCCACTGGGGCTGTGAGATGACAAATGCAATGCTAGCAAATTCATCAGGAAACATCAATATTGTGGGGGTAGAGGTAGGTGTCGGGACTGTCTTAGTTAGGGTTTTCATTGCTGTGAAGAGACACCATGACCAAGGCAACTCTTTTTTTTTTTTTATTGGATATTTATTTACATTTCAGATGTTCTCCCCTTACCCCATTTCCCCCCTCCCTCCCAGGAACTCCCTATCCCATCCCCCCTCCTCCTGCTTCTATGAGGGTGTACCCCTACCTACCCCCCCCCCGCACCTCACCTCCCCACCTCGAATTCTCCCACACAGGACGTCCAGCCTTCATGGGACCAAGGATTTCTTCTCCCACTTATATATAGCTCCCTTGCATATATAGCTGGAGCCATGGGTCCCTCCCTAAGCGCTCCCAGGCTGGTGGTTTAGACCCTGGGGGCTCTCGTTGGTTGGTATTGCAACTCTTATAAAGGACATTTAATTGGGTTTAATTGAAGCTTACAGATTCAAAAGTCAAGGTGGGAAGCATGGCAGCATCCAGGCAGACATGCTGGTGGAGCTGAAAGTTCTACATCTTATTCTGAAAGGAAGCAGAAGACTGGCTTCCAGGGAGTTAGGAGAAGAGTCTTAAAGCCCACGCCCACAGTGACACACCTACTCCAACAAGGCCACACCTTCTAATAGTGCCACTCCCTGAGCCAAGCATATTCAAACACTGTAACCACCTCAACCACTGTTGTTATCTTTTGTTTTCGTTTGTTTTATGACAGGGTCTCACTAGGAGTAATGTCACATACCTTTATTCTCAGCACTCAGAAGGCCAAGGCAGGCAGATCTCTGTGAGTTTGAGACCAGTCTGGGTCTATAATAGTGAGTTCCAGGACAACCAGAGCTTTATAGAGATACCCTACCTGGAAGAAAAACAAACAAAAGCCAGAAAACACAACAACAACAAAACAAAATATAAAAAAGTCAGGGTCTCTCAGTGGTCCGGAATTTGCCAAGTAGCCCAGGGTGGCTGGCCATCTATCCTCAAAGATATGCCTTTCTCCAGCAACTCCACAACTAGGATTATAAACTGGCACCACTGTGCCAGTTTTTTCATATGAGTTTTGGGAGCTAAACTTAGGTCCTCATGTTTGTAAGACAAGCACTTTGTCAACTGAGATATGTACCCATCTTGTGATCTATTTTTTAACAACATGATGAAAATTAGTGGGCTAGAAAAGGAACTGATTGACTACTTGTGTTCTGCAGATGTGGTGGCCTGACTCTGTATCAGCTGTAATCCCAAGATGCCATCAATTAGCCACATTGTGGGTTACAAAAGAGCTCAGTAGCAGATTCTAAACTCTTAAACATTAGCCAAGGTTGTCCTCAACAAGTGGAAAACAACTGAAGCTTACTTCATTGAGAGATTAGCCTTAGACTCACTTCAGTGTAGGGTACTCTAAACTCTCCTCCGAACTGCAAAGGCAGCCCAGGCACGACAGCAGTGCTCAGAGGGCTAGGTCAGCAGATAGGTCCTACCCATCACTAAGAAAAGCTTTCAGGTGGTGGGAAGAGGCAGCTGATGCAGTTGCAGTTCTTTTTTCTGAAGTAATCATCTTATTTGTTCCAGAAAAGATTAAAGTGCGTCATCCATTTCCCATGTCTCCAGCCACCTCCCCCACGGCTTTGACAAGATCCCAGAGCAGAAACAGCAGAGTCGCCATGGACACAAATAACTGATGATCCAAATGCATACTCAGGAACACTAAATCACTTATATTCAAAAATAAGATCTACTACAATGAGTAAAGGCAAATGCATAATCTATGGAGATTCCAATAGGAACTGCCAGCCATTATGTCTCCAGCTCTTACTGTTTGTCTCTTCTCGGAGATGTATCCATCCACTGTTATTATGTTCTTCCTAGAATACTAACACATACAATACTAAGCAATTTGAAAATGCATTTCTATGAAATTTAGGGTACACTGCAGTTTCATTTGTGCTCTTGTAACCATGAAAGGTCCGAGCAGCAAGATGTTTCGTGCTGAGAGCATCGTCATTCTGCATGTTTCTTGTTTTTTTTTTTTTTTTTTTGGTTTTTCGAGACAGGGTTTCTCTGTGTAGCCCTGCCTGTCCTGGAAACTCACTCTGTAGACCAGGCTGGCCCGAACTCAGAAATCCGCCTGCCTCTGCCTCCCAAGTGCTGGGATTAAAGGCATGTGCCACCACCGCGCCGGCTGCATGTTTCTTCTATAGCTGCAGATGAAGAGGCCAAGGCCAGAAAGGAAAATCAGGATCAGGCAGCAGGTCACATCTGGGTAGACTGTCTCCTTAAGCAAGATGATGTGGAAGACACTGCTGGAAAATTCCAACTGCTGGTGATAAAATCTCTCCTGTATCACCTACTATTTTGAGGATATCACTAAGCTCTGGAAATTGGATCATTTCTTTATCTCTAATGCTAGCTTCTAGTAATGCTTTACATGTGTGAATCACTTTGGGAGGCGATGCTTTCTTTTTCTTTTTTTTTTTTTTTTTTTTTTTGTTTTTTTTTTTGTGTTCGAATCATTGTAGACTCTGGTGTC
>JAJTUV010005181.1:0-11400 GCA_021653895.1 Mastomys natalensis
CTGTCTTCAGACACAGAAGAAGGCATCAGATCCATTACAGATGGTTGTGAGCCACCATTGGTTGCTGGGATTCGAACTCAGGACCTCTGGAAGAGTGGTCAGTGCTTTAAGGCTGAGCCATCTCTCCAGCTCCTTGTCATTGTTCTTCAACAACATGAAGGCTCACAGAGCCCAGATGGAGAAAGTGAATGCTGCTTCAGGAGGCTGAAGAATAGTTCTAAGACAGTCCCACGGGGGGGGGGGGGGGGGGGGACATGCTGGGTCCCAGGGTAGAAGGGTCAAGTATGACCTTCAGCAGCCTTGAGGTCTGGACAGAGAGGGTAGGCTCTGGCACCCCGGCCCATCTGCTGCAGCAGCCAAAGAGGGCCAAGAGTGCCCACCTCAGTGAGCAGGGCAGGAGGCCTGATGCACTCAAAGGCCTGAGAAAGGGACCTGAGAATAGATCCGGCAGGTGAGGGGCACCATGGACCAGTCAGAAAACTGAAGATTTGAGTTTGAATCTGCCCCATAGCCATGACCTTGGACTTGACATTTTAAGTGTTCCTAAGAAGTAGGCATAGCACTTGTCTTCCTGGAGGGGACGTAGTCCCAGGGGATCTCCCTCACAGAAGTTCTGAGGGTTCTGCTGTGGGAGGTGGGGAGTGATTATTGATTTCTGTTTCCTGGTGACTCAAGATGGACCAGACCTTTGAGACAAGTTTTATGTAGCTCAGGTTGGCCTCCACCTGGCTATGTAGCCATGGTTATCCTTGAACTCCTCCTCCTCCTGAGTACCCACTCATGCTAAGGAAGCCCAAATGAGCCACATCCCTAACCTCAGGATGTATTCTTTGGGTTAAACCCAAAGTAGTACCTGGGCATCACACTGGGGGATTCAAGACAGAGGAAGAGTCCCCCTGGCATCATGATCATACCTAGCTGCAAGGGAGGCTGAACAGTATTCACTCCAGGTAGTCGTATACCCAGCTAAAAATCACCAGCTAGGGATGGAGGGTGTGTACACAGAAGCTCTACACAAGCACACTTTGGAACATACAGTACGCCCTTTCCTCCCTAGCCTCTCAAAATAGACATCAAAAGCAACCCAGAACTGTTAATTCAGAAAAGGAGGGGAGTGGACACGGACTGCCAGCTTTCCCAGCGCTCATCCATGCAGGTGCATTTGAGTACTGATGTATCAGAGCCCTCTGCTGGGAAGCACCATTGCCTGAGAGAGTGGGGACCAGAGGGTACCTGGAGCAGGGTACAAGAAGTGAGGTCAAGGAATGTAGAGGCTTTTGCTCTGGCCTGGAGACAAGCTGGTGAGGGTAGTTGCCGCCATTTCTAAACTCTAAATTACCGTCTCACCCCATCTTTGTCTTCTCACAGACTGAGTCTGAAAACTCTTCACCAAAGGGGCCAATAAACATAACAGCTGTGTCCTGGGCTGTACAGTCAGCCCAGCCTGCTGTAGAAAATATTAGTGTGGGTCAAGGTAAGAGGCTAGCCCTGAAGGTCAGGACACTTTCCCCAGGCCCAGGCTGTGGGAGGTCACATGATTATTTTTGATATTTGAAAGCTGCAGTGAACACTTTTGGGGCTGGAGAGCTGACTCAAGAGCACACCCTCCCACCCCCCGCTGTTCTTGCAGAGGACCAAGGTTCTGTTTCCAGCACCCACATGACAGCTTACAACCGCCTATAATTCCAGTTCCAGGGCAATCCAATGCCGTCCCTCTCTACACACACACACACACACACACACACACACACATGTGAGGCGAGGTGATAGCAAGGTGTGGTGACACCAGTCTGTAATCCCAGGACTTAGGAAGGCAGAGGCAGATGGGGCTCTGTACCTTCTGGGCCTTCCCAGGTTACATGGTGAGACCTCCGTAATTCAGCTGACAGGACGAAAGCTGCATTCTGAGGTGATTCTGTTAGGGTGCACTCAGTTCTGGGGCATGAGAAGGAGCCAGAGTGTTCTCTGCGTTGCTTCCTGAGTAGGTGAAGGAGCCTGGGCCATGGTGGGGGCCTGAGCTGTGAAAACCCCCCACACCCCATTCTGTGCTTCCTACCAGCTGCTCCCCTTCAGGGTCTGTGGACTCACCTGCTGCTGCTGGCTGACCCTGCCCTGGGTCCTTTGAATCACTGCAGGGTCATGAGCCTGCAGGAAGATGTGGGGAAGAGAAGACATAGCTCCTGTCTTTTTGTTTGTTTGTTTGTTTTGTTTTTTTGGGTTTTTTTGTTTTGTTTTTTGTTTTGTTTTTTGTTTTGTTTTGTTTTGTTTTGTTTTTGAGACAGGGTTTCTCTGTATAGCCCAGGCTGTCCTGGAACTCACTCTGTAGACCAGGCTGGCCTTGAACTCAGAAATCGCCTGCCTCTGCCTCCCAAGTACTGGGATTAAAGGCGTGCGCCACCACCGCCCAGCTCGCAGATGGACTCTTGAGCCCTCCCAGAACCTGGGCAGATGGACAATATCACCTCCAGGAAGCCCTCACGGATTTCCCCGCACCACCTCCAGGAAGCCCTCACGAATTTCCCCGCACCACCTCCAGGAAGCCCTCACTGACTCCCTTGTCCTGTTTTGATGATCTCCACAGGAGTGAGTGGCCCTGAGCTGTCACTGTTCCTGCCAACATGGTCCCATCCTGGGATGGTCCCTCTGAGTCCAGATCCTGGTCCCACTGGTGCACCCTTTGTGCCTTACCTGCGAGCGTGCTGGCAACGGGCATTTAGAGGAGGGAGGGCCTAAATCCTCCTTCCTCCAGGAGGCAAGGCCCTCAAGGGTTAACCAAGAGCCTGCCTGCGGTCCGAGGTAGGCAGGGAGCATGTTTGTTCAGGTAAATAAGGAAGGATTACTTATAATGGAAAAGCTGGCGGGCTAACTCTGCATCTTACCTCTGACTTCCTTCCAGCACATTCCTGCACTCCGTCTGCCATCTCTGCCTCCCACACCTAGCACCTCAGCCGGCTGCCACCCCGGTGAGAACCCCCAGCTTGGCCTTGTCATGGTGCCAGCAGGTGGCCCTGAGCCTCTGACAGGGGCCTGCCTATAGACCTGCAGGCCTGAGACTCACGCTCAAGGTTGGAGAGGCCGTGGTGGCCCACCCAAGAGCCACCTCTGACCCCAGCCCTGCTGACCCCGCTGATGTCTGGCTGAGACCCAGCAGTGGCCAGAGCTGCCCACTGCCGCCTCCTGGTCCCTGAGGTTAGCTCTGCAGAGGACGACTCCTCAGACAGCAGGCGGCTAACGGGTGAGTGTGGTAGGAAGCAGTGTGCCCTTCCGTGGGGTTCCCTGTCACCCGTGGGAGGCTGGTGACTGACACAAAGTGGAGACGTGCTTTGCAAGTTTGGAGCTCATGTTCCAGATACCAGGGACCCTGTACACGTGAGTCCTGTCCTTTCCATATGCTTCCATCTGCCTTGCTGGATCAGATCCAGAGCCTAGGGACACCTTCTTTCTGGGGGCCCCATGACTGTAGGTCTTGCACAGAGCCCCTCCTACACAGGGTGAGGGGAAAACGAAAATGGTCATGTAGAGGTATAGTTCCCCCAGGGCCTGGCACCTCTGCCCTGACAGTGAAACTTGGGCAACGGACGGGCCACTGTCACGTTGGCTGCTTGGCCAGAGGGAAAGAGCAAGTGTCTGTCTGGCCTGGCCACCAAGGACAGACAGGGTCTCCCTGGACCTAGGGCCTCAAGGCATGGACAAGAGCAAGAGAGACAGGTGCTAGAGCCGAGGAAAGTGGCAGAGCAAGGTGACACAGACTGGCAGTCCCGGGAAGTGGGGGACACCAGAGAGCAAACCTAGGCACTGGGAATGCAGGGGGGCTGTGTCTTTTGTCTGGACACACAAAGAAAACAACGTGTGTGTGTATGTGGGTGTGTTTGTGTATGTGTTATATGTATGTGTGTGTGTATATGTGTTTATGTGTGTATATGTGTGTATGTGTATTTGGGTGTATTTGTGTATGTGTGTGCATATATGTGTGTGTTTGTGTGTGTATGTATGTATTTGGGTGTATTTGTGTATGTGTGTGTATATATATGTGTGTGTAGTGTGTGTGTGTGTGTGTGTGTGTGTGTGTGTGTGTGTGTGTGTGTGTATGTAGGGGTCCTGAGGTACTCAGTTCTCTTCTTTTGTCTGTTTTTGTTTTATTTTGGGGGTGTTTATTCAGAAGATGGTCTTACTCATTATATAGACCAGGCTGGCCTCCAGCTCACAGATCTGCCTGCCTCTGTCTTGGGGTGCTGGGATTAAAGGTGTGTACCACCCTACTGGCTGGGCTTTGAGACAGGGTCTGTGTCTCTGAGGTCTCTGAGCCCCAGCACTCAGTCCTATAGCCCAGGCTGGTCTTTAATTCACATTAAACCTCACCTGGAGGGGACCCATTTCTCCTTGTTTGGCTCTTTAAAAATTGCATTATTTTGAGAGTGTGTGTGCACAGAAACAGGGGTAAGAGTGTTCATGTGGGGGTTGGGGGACAACTTGTTGCCTGGGTCCTTCAGAGACCCTCCTACCTCTGCCTCCTGAACTTGTCCAGCTTGGAGGTGTTTCTTGCTTTCTCTCATGTGTGTCCTGGGTACTGAGCCCAGGTCACCAGACTTGGTGACAACTGCCTTTGCCTGCTGAGTGAAGGCACTCAGCACCAAGACACTCATTTCTAAGACTTGTCAGATTCCACAGGCCTCCATAGCTGACCCCTTATCCTTGGCCAAGACAGACTCAGCTCATTTCCTGTCCCCACCTCCCCAAGCAAACAGCTTCCAGACAACCCCCAATAAAGCTGCAGTGCCCCATACCAGCTGCTCCCCTGAGTATCAAGGTAAACAGGCCCCGGAGCTCACCCCCTCCCTCCACCTGAGGTAGAAAGCACAGCAAGCAGGTGCTGTCCATGTGGACGGTTCTGGTAAAGCTGAGCCTCTGCTGCCTCTGGAGTAGCACCCCATTCCAGCGTACAGGTGGACCGGGAGGCTGAGGAAGGACAGGGATGGGTCTAGAAGCCAGGCTGTGAGTGGACCGGGTATGTTGGATGCCCAGAGATGAACGCTCTGTTCATGGTGTTTCCCAGGCTCCTAAGGACCTTGTGAGGTGGCAGGTGGGACTTCCCTGCCACCCTGACCTGAGACAGAGGGGTTACACTCCGTGGATGCCCAGTGGCTGTTAAGAGACAGGCCTGACAGGAAATAGGCACCGAGAATCTATGCTGACTGGCTTACTATGGGCAGTGCTGAACCCAGCAAGGGTCAGTTCCAGACGCCCAGAAGGCCAGGGCTGGGCATACACAGCAAGACGGGATGTATTTGTAGTTCCTGGTCGGTTGACCGAGAAGGTTAGACTCAGTCAAAGGAGGCATCACGACAGGGACATGACACACCGGAATGGACTTTGAAAGCTGTATAGGAGTTGGTTGGATACTGGTTGGACTTGCCTGCTTGTATCCTAGGCATACAATGAGCAGGAATCCCTGGCTCTGGCTCCCATCAGAAGGTATGGAGGTGTGGATGAGACCAGGAACCAGGATAGACCTGGGTAGAGTTGGGGAGGGGCAGGGAGCCTAGCGTCCTCCCTCAAATCTCTTTCACTTGGTCAGAACCACTGCCTTTTTTCCCCTCACCCCCCCCCCTTCCTCTTCTCCAGTCTCCACGTTCACGGGTTCCCGGTGTGCATTCAGGCCACCACTCCGGGAGCTGATGTTTCCCTTCAGTATTCCAGCCCCGTTAAGCCAGGCCACCCACAACCGTTTAAGAAACCACACAAACTATCCCAGAAGAAACCTAGAGCTGCAGACCAGGAGGCCGGGCTTAGCTCTGGCCTGGGACCCTCCCCTTGCCGCAGACCAGGAGGCGGGGCTTAGCTCAGGCCTGGGGCCCTCCCCTCGCCCCGGAGCCCCCACAGGCAGCTGAGCAGGTAGAACAGCTCTTCTCAAAGCAAACCCTGCTGGCTCCATCGCCCTGGGCCCTTGCTGACATTTAATGCTCTGGGCTCCAACCACCTGCTACACCTCTCCCACCGTACTTTCTGATCACTCCTGGACAGCCAGCGACCTCACCAGCATCCTGCAAGGGACCCTGGGACAAGGCCCTCCCAGCACAGAAAAAAAAGCCAGTGAGACGCCCCCACACTCCCTGCGTTCTTCCAGATTGGAGGCACCCCTAGCTCCTCCACCCAAGGCTAAGATGTGGCAAAGGGACTTCCTAGCTGGGGTTCAGGCTGGGGCTGTGACAGAGGTCAGAATCAAGTCTCTTCTCACAGGCAGCAAGAGACCCGCCCCCGTCCCGGGTGAGCGCACATCCCTACGGGCACTTCCTGTCTGAGAATGGGTCTTGAGTCTTCGCCTCCTCATTCCTAGGCTCCCTGGACAGTGAGAAGCGGCTGTCTCCTGAGTCTGTGGGCTCAGATGTGGGCAGTGCCTGCTAAACAGGGAGTGTGGTCACATGGACCCCAAGAGTCCCCTGAATAAAGGAGCTTTCCAGGGCGGGGGTGGGCTCACACAAACAGGAGGCCAAGTGAATATGTAAACTGCAGTTTCTGGAAAGTTCTGAAAGCCAGGCAAAATTAAACTTGATAACGTGGCTCACGGACTCTCTTAAAGCTCCAGGCTCACGGGGCTGGGGGATTGCTGGCAGTAACTGCTGTCAGTGGGGAGCCTTTCAGAACCTGTGGACACAAATTTCAAGAACAATTAGAGACACTCAGCTGTGTCTCTCTACTCACCCCAAGTCTCTCTCATTTTTTTTTTTTTTTTCTTTCTTTTTTTTTCCTTTGGCTTTTCGAGACAGGGTTTCTCTGTGAAGCCCTGGCTGTCCTGGAACTCACTCTGTAGACCAGGCTGGCCTCGAACTCAGAAATCCGCCTGCCTCTGCCTCCCAAGTGCTGGGATTAAAGGTGTGTGCCACCACTGCCCGGCTTCTCTCATTTTTTTCAAAGACAAGGTCCCATGTAGCCCAAGCCAACTGCAGACTACACTGGGGTAGTGGATGGTTGTTTGTGGAGTGAGTCTGGGACTCTGGGCACAGCATGGCCGGCAGTGAAGAGGCCTGAGTCCAGTTCTCTTAAAGGGCTTGTGTGAGGGGTGAGGCTGCTGGATCCCAGGAAGGCGGGGCCAGAAAGGCAGAGATGGGCAGGAGAGATGCAAGAAAGTGGAAACCTTGGGGCTCTCTATAACCTAGACTGGGCTGGCTCTCTCCAAGGTGCTGACCAGCTGGTGGTGGGTATTGGGATACAGGTGGAAAGGACCTACCCATTCTTGTGGACTCTTCACCAGGTCTAGTCTTGCCCCATACTCTGTCTCTAGCCTATTTGAGGGGTACAGAGGTTGGGAGGCCTTGGGAATAGCCAACAGCCAAGGTCAGACCTCTTTGTCGTGAGGCTGGTGGGGTGGGGGGGTGCTTACAGTAGCTGACTCTGTCACCCTCCCTCACTTGATGTCCTCAGTGCTACCTTCTACTGGGTCTGAAGCTGGGTCTGGAGTCTGAGCTACTGAGATTAGGTCTCAGGATGGGGGACAGGGGCTAAAGCATTTACATGCTACCCACTATCCCAAGGAGGGTCTGGAAGAAGGAGCCCACAGGATATGGAGGACAGGGCTCACAACACATGGCTGCCAGATGTTCTATGAGGGCCTCCCGGGCAACTTCACTCCTGAGGATGAAGTGCCGGGTGTAAACAGAAGACACAGGAGGCAAAGGTGACCCGAAGGGAATGGGGTACCAAGAAACAGCTGCACCCAGTCTCCACCATTGGTCCCTCTGTGCCCTCTGCTCACTTACTGAGAAATAGATTCCAAGCTATGGAGCCCTATCCACTAACCCTCTGATGTGGCTCTGCCTCCCGCCTCTGCCTGTACCAGCTGTTACCAAGCCTTCTTTTGTCTGGAGAGGTAACCAGGGCTTCTGGAGCAAGAGCAAGACAGACCCCACTGAGCCTTAATCCGGACACGTGGCTCTACCCCTGAGATCAGCTCGAAGTTTGGAGAACGAAGGCGTCACTCAGGAGACTGCAGCCCTTGGGCAGTGGAGAGAGAGAGATGGGGGCCTGTGTCCAACATGCCAGGCCCTTACAGACCTTAGGCTGTCTACAGAGCAATGACTTTGATGTCAGGAGATCTCTAGTTAGGCCCTGGGTCTTCGGTGCATCTCTGGGTCCCTCCCAGCCACTCCCTGAGCTTACCCATAGACCCCTGGGTCCTCATAGACCCCCTGGCAGATAGCTTTCTGAGGATGTAGTCACAGACTAAACTGCCAGTCACTGGTGGGTCATCAGAAAGGGAGACATGAGAAGGGCTCGTTGGGGTGGGGCTTAGGGAGCTTGGGATGAGAGAGAAAGGCATCCTGGGAAAAAAAGACCTGGGGAAAAGCCACGATTATGCCTCTCTGCAAGGAACAAGGCAAGAAAGACCAGCTTTATCAGAACCTGGATACAAGGAGGCCGTGCTGACTGGTGGTTCTGGTCCAAACCCTGCCACTAATCACCACACAGCTCCTGTGTAGGACCGGGAATGGAACCCAGGGCTCTGTGCATGCATGCCAAGCAAACACTACCAACTGAGCCACGTCCCAGCCCACGGAGCAAGGCAGGCAGTGGGAGCCATGAGTGCCAGGTTCTTGAGCAGAAGAGTCGGATAAAAGGTTGATGGAAGGAGACAAATTTGGTAGTGGGGAGGGGTGAGCAGCCAGGAGCAGACGATGAACCTTAGAAGATGAAGGGACCCAGTTATGAGGTGGGCAAGACACCTGGAAGGAGGTAAGGCTCTGCATCTAGGAGATGGCAGACCCTCAAGTCCATGTAGTAGCTGTGGGTAGCTGTCCTAGCGAGGGTTATTACTGCTGTGATGAAACACCATGACCAAAGCAACCTGAGGAGGAAAGGGTTAATTTGGCTCACACTTCCACATTGTTGTTCATCCAAGGAAGTCAGGACAGGAACTCAAATAGAACCGGAACCTGGAGGCAGGAGCTGAGGCAGAGGCCGTAGAGGGATGCTGTTGACTGGTTTATTCTTCATGGCTTGCTCAGCCTGCTTTCTTATAGAACCCAAGACTGCTAGCCCAGAGGTAGCACCACCCACAATCAGATGGGCCCTCCCCCCCATCAGTCACCAATTCAGAAAATACTCAGCCAAGTGTGGTGGCGCACATGCCTTTAGTCCCAGCACTCAGGAGGCAGAGGCAGAGCAGACAGATCTCTGTGAGTTTGAAACCAGCCTGGTCTACAAAGAGAGTTCCAAGATAGGCAAGACTGTTACACAGAGAAACCCTTTCTCGAAAGACCAAAACAAAAAGCCTCTACAGGCTTCAGGCTTGCCTTTTCTCAAATGAGAGTCCCTCCTCTCAGATGTCTTCAGCTTGTGTCAGCTTGACATGATCATCCAGCACACTGTATGTGTGGGCATCCTGGCATGACAGAGTCTGCATTCTCTGTGACACCCTCTTCTCTGGCCCCAGTCCAGATGCTGCATGAGATACCAGAGATGCAGCCAGGGTCCCCAGCCATTAAGCCCAGTCACCAGGCCCCAGGCATCAAGGGCCTGCCTTTCTATCTGCTGCATAGTTATTCAGTCAGGGGAGCCCTGGGCATTGGGAAACAGAGTGGAGCTGGGAAGGGGAACAGGAGTCTCTGCTAAGGAGGACTTCTTTGCATCTTGACTGCCCCATTGGTAAAATAGAAATAAGAAGAAACTTCAGGCTGCCTTCCCTAGGGAGGGCACAGATGCCAGGGCTGTGAAGCCTACTCAGCAGACATGGTATGGATATGGTATTACATAGTACCTGGGCCAGCACTGGCCAAGCTGGCCCCTCTTGCAACATCGCCTGGACCCTAGCACCCATCTCCAGTCCCACCTCTAGCTGAGGCCAGGCAAACATAAGGCTACAAGGAATCAAGTCCTCCTGCCTCTTGGAAAAGCTAGCGGCTGGGCACAGGGCCCAGGGAGCTGGCAGAGACTGTCCTAACGTGGCAGGCATGGGGCCGCTGGGGATGTGGATGGGGCAGGAGGCCATTGTGGAGTAAAGGAGGAGGGATGGGGACTGGGGAGGCTCTCCTTGGGTGGGGCCACCACCTGGGGCATAGGGTGTGGGCACAGGGCAGGGTTGGGACTCACAGAGCAGGCTATGGACACTGCCTTGGTAAATACCAACCCAAGTCTGGTTTTTCCAGACTAGGCCTTTTCCTTTGTCGTACCCACCCACGTGGCAAAAGCCAGCTACAAGGTGGGTCCTACAGGGTAACCAGAGATGGATCCAGCACCTGGGAATTGTAGGAGGCAGGAGGACCACATGATTCAGGCCAGCCAGGGCTACCTAAGACCTTTAAAGAAAATGTGCACCACCTGCCCATGCTCCTTCTTGCCCACACGTCTATCTCATTGTCTTTTCTAGTCAGGCCCATACTCACTGCCCAGTGACCCAGAAGCCCCCTGGCCTCTCTCCAGTCCGCTGCCTCCTGAGCCCCCGTCCTATAACCAGCTTAGTGGTCCCCCACAGAGCCTGAACTTTTTTCTTCTCTGATTTCTACAGAAGCAGCTACAAGCCTCTGCCACAGCATGGGCAGTGCCAGCCAGGCCTGAGCAACGTGGGCCCCCCGGGTTTCCTGCTGCTGTCCCCAGATGTGGCACTGCGGACAGGGGTGGGAAAGGCAGCGTCGGGAAACAATGGGTCCCGAGAAGCAGGAATGGAGTCCTAGTCGCCCGCCACCCCGGAGCAGGGCCTGTCTGCCTTCTACCTCTCCTATTTCAACATGACCCCGAAAGGGTGGCAGCTGGGTCGCCAAAGTCCCGAGGCCGTGCCAGGGAGGACCACCGGGGGGAGCCTGAGCAGTGTCCGGTCATCGACAGCCAGGCCTCTGGAGCACGTGGATGAGCACTCCCTAGAGCAGGTGCAGTCCATGGTGGTGGGCGAGGTTCTGAAGATATCGAGACGGCATGCAAGCTACTGAACATCACAGCAGGTGAGAATATCCCTGCCTGCGGCAGGTGACGTCATCCCTGCTACCTCTGCCCAGGGATATAGGCAGGGTGGAGATCTCCTGGATGGCCCTGCCTGCCCGGGGCCCTGACTTAGTGGATTTAAAAAGCATTTTTGTGCTCTGTTTTGGCCTGGCTCCCTACCTTCTCTTTGGGGCTCAGCTGCCCTTTCTGTCCCCTTGTTCTAACCACTTGGTCTCCCTGCCTTTCCTATACATTTGCTGGTCCTGCAACCTAGAATGCTTTCCCATAGATACCTCCTTAGCCTTTCCCTGGCCTTTCTCCGGGTCTTAATTTGCAGCATCTCCTCGAGACCTCTGATCCGCTGCTGAGATTGTCCACCCACAGCTCACCTCTCCCCTCCCCCCTTTTCTTGTTCTTGTGATTGACTGCCTTCGGAAGGTCAGGGACTTGGTTTTTCCTACCCTGTCAAACTCACTAGAGGACTTGTATTTG
>JAJTUV010005182.1:0-40323 GCA_021653895.1 Mastomys natalensis
CCCTGCCTCCACGTTGGTGTACCCTACCCACCCTCCCCCGTACCTCACCTCCCCACCCTCCAGTATCCTCCCCCATGACGTCCAGCTTCATGGGACCAAGGATCTTTCTCCCCCTTATATATAGCTCCCTTGCATATATAGTTGGAGCCATGGGTCCCTCCCTAAGCGCTCCAGGCTGGTGGTTTAGACCCTGGGGGCTTGGTTGGTTGGATTGTTGCTTTCCTCATGGTATCACGAATCCTCTTAACTCCTTCAGCCTTCACTCTATCTTCTCATTGGGAACCCCATGATCAGTTTAATGGTTAGCTGTGAGCATCTGCCTCTGAGTATGTCAGACTCTGCAGACTTCTAAGGAGACAGCTATATCAGGCTCCTGTCAGCATGTACATCCTGACATCCACATCAACGTCTACCTTTGGTGACTGCACATAGGATGGATATCCAGGTGGAATGGTCTGTAGACGGTCCCTCCTTCAGTTTCTGTCCTGCACTGTGTCTCCATATTTGCACCCTTGAGTATTTTGTTACTCCTTCTAAGAAGGACTGAAGCCCCCCGCTACTTGGTCATCATTCTTCATGAGCTTTATGTGGTCTGTGAGTTGAATCTTGGGTATTTCAGGCTTCTGGGCTAAAATCCAATAATCAGTGAGTGAATACCATGTATGTTCTTTTGTGACTGGGTTACTTCACTCAGGATGATATTTTCTAGTTCCATCCATTTATATAAGAATTTATCAAATTCATTGTTTTTAATAGCTGAGTAATATTTCCATTGTATAAATGTACCACATTTTTTTTATCCATTCCTCTGTTGAAGGGCATCTGGGTTCTTTCCAGTTTCTGGCTATTATAAATAAAGCTGCTATGAACATAGTGGAGCATATGTCCTTGTTATGTGTTAGAGCATCTTCTGGATATATACCTAATACAGGAAAAAACTCTACAAATTCCACCAGAAAACATGGTTTAAAAAAATTACTTTCAATAAAGTGACAATATATAAAATCAACAGATAGAAAATAGTTTTTCTATACACCAATAGTGAACTGTCAAAAATAAGTTAGAAGAAAGATACCTGATTCACAATAACTTCAAAAAATTGCTAAGAATAAACCTTGTCAAGACCACGGCAATGAAAATGTTAAGATGCTGAAATTAAGGATGGCACAAGATGATGGAGAAACTGTCCATATTCAAAGATCGGCCATAGTAGTAGTGTAAATATGGCAAGATCACCAAAAATTGTTGTGTAGTAGTATCCTCTAGGTTAAAAGCTTCCATTTAGAGAGAAACTCATTAAGCCAAAGGGTCTGAATGGGGAAGTAAAACAGCAGAATATTTTAAGATAGAATGTTAAAGAGCTGGAGACATGCCGCAGCAGTTAAGAGCACTGGCTACTCTTCGAGAGGACCCCAGTTCAATTCCCAGTACTGACACAGTAACTCACAACTGTCTGTAAATCCAGGTCCCAAGGGATCTGATACTCTCTTCTGACCACCAGGCGCAATGCATGTATGACACATAAACACATTTATGCAAAACACTCATACATAGAAAATAAAAATAAATGAATCTCTTTTCCTAAAAGACAAGATGCTAAAAGTGAAGTAAAACAAGAGAATGCTTTCAGGGTAGCTGAAATATTCCATCCTGCAGGGACACTAGTTAAGATCAATCTCTAACGTGTTGATCTGTCGAAGATTGTTTGATCAGTGTGTTCCAGGTTTCCAGCTTTTATGAGTTGTTAGCCATACTGGGGTGAGCTTTTGATGATGTATGTCTTTGAATAGTTTCTGTTCTTATACTTATAATCCGTCACCCATATTCTTATTAGTAACTCAAATAAAGTTCATCAAGTTGGACTTTGGAAATATCTATATCTTGGTCATCAATTTACTATCTAGAATGGATAGAATTTTGTTCATATATCCCTAGGAATACTGTCACAACAACAATGATCTATAACATCAACAAAATTCCTATCAAAATCTAAATTAATTTTTAGAAAAGTCAATATTGAGGATATACAACAAACTTAAATAACAAAGAATCAAGAAAACAAATGAACCAATCAAAAATGGGCCACAGATTTAAGCAGAGATTTCTCAAAAGAAAAATGTGAGTAGGATCTATCTTTAAAAGTGTGCAACATCTTAGCAATTAGGAAAATAAAAATTTAAACTACTTTAAAATTTTATCATACCCCAGTTAGAATGGTCAAGATCAAGAAAACAATTGACAACAATTTCTGGCAGGATGTGGGGAATGGGGAACTTTCATTCAATGTTGGTGGAAATGCAAACCTGTGTAGTGACTACGAAAAGTATTGTGTCAGCTTGAAATCCCAAAGTCCACCCCCAGTAACATTCTTCCTCCAAAAAAGCCACACCTTCTCCAACAAGGCCACTAATAGTGCCACTGCCTGGTAACCATGCATTCTAATCTTTGGGGCCCATTCTTATTCAAACCATCACACTTGGAATAACCCCAAAGGATGTCATATTCTACTCCACAACTATGACTCAAATATGTTTATTTCCATTCTATTCACAATTGGTTAGAAAATGGAAACAACCTAAATGGCCTTCAACTAATGAATAGATAATGAAAATGTGGTTCATATACACAATGGAATACTATACATTTTTATCAAGAAAAATGAAATCCTGAGATTTTCAGGTAAGTGGAAGGAAACAAAACAGAGTGATTGACGTAATTTAGAGCCTCTTGAGCTTACTTCCTAGTGAATCCTAGTTCTGATTCCTTAGTGTGAGCATATAACCTAGTATTGCCATACAAACCAAGAAAGTAAAGGTATCACAGAGGTTGGAAGAGGGAGGAGTTCTAGAGTGGGTAGCAGTAGGACATAGGCACCCTCAAGAGGAAAATAAGGAAAAATTGGGGACTTGAACTGTTGGGGCAGAAAGAGGGTAATATAGAGAGACAGGGAACAAGAAAAAACAAATTACATACAAAAACAAAATAATGGTGTTTGAAAGTTCCATAGAGAAATTCTATTTTATGTTTACTTAAGAAAATATACATAATATTTGTGTGTGTGTACATACATACATTATATGAAGTTATACTACTTGGAGAGATAACATTTTTTCATAAGAACTATATAGCATCTACAAACACCTTAGTGCCATGCACAGAAAATTTCAAGTTATTGGCCAAGGGAGTTCAAGAGATACACAAAAACAACATAGGCTATTGCCATTGCCCCTGATTTCCCTCCAGTTCTTGAAGGTAAGGCCCTGTTGCTGAAGATACCACATAATGCACACACTTCAAACACAGGATTTGGAGGAATCAAACCAGAACTGACCAAGAAGCCTCCTTCTTGAGGACTGGCCCTCGTAGTATCAGAAGGCTCTATACAAGCTACTAAAGGAGAAAAGCAGGCAATAGTTCTACCCAGCTGTGAAGCCATTGAACCACATCAATAACAACCACAGCAAGATATCCCCAAGGGGGCAATAGTGGCATTTATACATTAGGGGTAACAAGCGACCATCTAATTTGGCTTCAAGACCTGTCAGTAAGAAATTCATGCCTATCATGGTGAATATAGGTGACTACCTGGGGAGACCATAGAAACATAGAGAAGAATCTGCCACTTCCACTTTACTAAACTGCATTCTAAATACTTATACTTACACACATGGATAAGCATAGTTCCCAACCCTCACCAAGAATATTCTCTTTATATTAAATAAATGATTATAGAAATCTACAGCTGGTCAGAATATAGGAACAACTGAGAGTGGGGTATCCAAACAGAACTTAAATATCTATAACATAATCCCTATACCTGAGATAGGGGAGATTGATGAAGATTATAGAGTACCACAATATGTGCAGCAAGATAGTGCTATCTATAAATGACAGGAAAGTTGCATCTATGAAATCTCAACAATATGGTTGCCTAAATAAGACCTGCATAATAACAACACCAAGTGCCATGCTAATGCAGACAGGGGAAGTCTCACAAGGCTTCTCCATAGACAAAAAATTTATAAGCCATTAGTGACTACAGAAGGAGAGAGAATAAGTCTTCTCTAGGGGTGAACTCCCTGATAAGTTATCCAGTCCCACCCAAGTGATAAGGCTTAAACATATAGGAGAAATACTATGTGGACCCAATAGACTTTATTTTTGGAAGGGGAATTGGTTGGTTTTGTTGGCAACAGCAGCGGTGGTGGTGGTGGTGGTGGTAGTGGTGGTGGTGGTGTGTGTGTGTGCTCACACGTGTGTATATAATTAAAGAGGTCAATAGTTTGAGAGGGAGTTGGGGGATGGAGGAGGACTTTGAAGGGGGAGAGAGAAAGTAGAAATAATGTAAATCCAGTATTCGTACTTGAAATTCTTAATTAAATTGAATGAAAAAAATAATTAAAATCTTATTTAGTGTCAATATAAAGTTGAATAACAAGAGCTAAAATTAGTGTAGAAAAGGGCAAGTTGTTGCTGCAAACGACCATTTAGTAGGCTTGTGGAAAAGAAGCAGAGATTTGCATATCCAGGTAAAGTGTTTTATCATTGAAGATAATTCAGCTCTTATCTAAACTGATGCTCAGGGAAGAAGGAAAATTTGCCTGATACAGTAATAAGAGAAAACAATCAGCATGATACCCATGAGTGTTTGAGAAGAGCTGTGACCCAACAGATGTGGATCACAAGAGAAAGAAGAAAGAGCACAGGGCACAAATTTTACTAAGTGTGTGGATTAAGATTTGATAGTATAGCTGGAAGATCGGGCAAGGTCTTAGGGTTGTAAAACAGAGTATGTAAGATAATAGACACAAAGACACAAGAGTGAATAGAAGAAAAGATATTTGGGCTTGAGAATTCAGAGAATTAGTTGGATTGTTCATGGAGCTCATGAAGATTCCCAGGAAGCCCTTCAATAAGGGTGGGGCTGACATTAAGTATTGGTCTTTCAAGCACATCACAGTAACCAGTCTAAATGATATGTCATGATACACTGATTGCTATAGCATACCACAAGAGTTAAGTATCACACAAAAAACATGGCTAAGGAAGGGAGACACATATATCTTCAAAAACTGTTGAGGTGTTGCAACTAGTGAGAGGAAATGCTTGCAAGACCTCTACTGTGCTTACCCAGTTTACGCTCCCTCAAACAGTACCCCAGTGTTCAGATCTCTTTGCCTTGTTGTCAACACCTGTTATATTTTAGTGTTTCAGTTTTGTTCATGGTGGGCTACAACGTCTGATATTTTATTGGGGTTTTGGCTCTCATCTCCTTGATGATTAATGGATGTTGAGTGTCCTTTCATGTGCCTGCTGGCCATTCTGTGCCTTTATTTAGAAAAACATCTATTCAAGCCCTTTGTCCATTTTTCAACTAGGCTGACTCTTTTTCTATTGAAATATAACACCTTAGATATTTTAGATAATCTCTTATAACATAAGTTTCTTGCAAATATTTGTTGTAGGCTACCTTCTCCTCTGCTGATTGTTTGCTTTGTTGAACAGACACAGTGGGTTGGACATAGAACTACCATATGATCAAGCAATCAAATTGAGATTTGAAAACGGATCTTAAGACAACATTTCCACTTCATATCCATTACAGCATCATTCAAGTAGCCAAGACATTAGAATAATCTTCATGGCTATTCTCAGATGAATGGCACTCAGTTGGCACACACTCCTGACACTGATGACATTACTTGGCTGCACACATGAAGTAGAAGGCCGACTTTTACTATATGTTTTTACTACAATGGAGACATGAGAAATGGATTCTTGGTATCAAAAAATCAGCATACATAACAATTGCTAATATAAATATTTATGGCAGTAAACATTGCTTCCCATGCCCAATTTCTCTAGTTGCCTAGATGGTATAAACATATCATGACATGCTATAGCCAAAAGCCTCCCCCATACCCATCTCAATATAAGACCCAAAATAGCTATAATCTTGTGATAATTTTACTTTTATCAACTCTATCAAACAAAATGAAAAGAGATTTCTTTAGTTTTATGAGGGACTGTTTAGTTGTCTTGAGTTAAGGATCTGGTCATACAGCATGTCAGATAATATTTTACTGCCATTGCTAATATCCAGTGACCAGAACATGAGGTTTGAGATTATTGTTTTGAGGGTGATCTCTATAGAATCACCCGATTTAACATTGTCTTTATTTCTGCAAGCATCCCTCACCAATCCAAACCAAGAATCTCTCACCAAACTTCATCTCAACTCCAGTCCTCAGAAACCAACCCAACCAACCAATTGTTAACCACAATTGTTTGTTTCATCTTTTCCTGTCTTATTTGCCTTTATGTTGGATGTGTGACCTCATTCCAGCCTCTAGAACACAGAGAGGAAAGATGCTGCCATGTTTGGGTCTGATCTTTAAACTTTCCCACAAAACTACAACTTTGCTTTCCCATCGATGGATAATAGCCAAAGTCTTCCCAGTTCCACTGAGATACAAGGGGAAGAGCCTAAATACTTGAATTCCTGAAGCCTGGAGAAAGAGCAACCAGAAAAGGATGCCCACTGAATACACACAACAACAAAAGTAGATGGAAAATACATCTGCTGTCTACTCAAAGCTATGGAAATTAAGAGATTTACTTTCTGCTAAAAAACTCTCTAGCACTCTCTATATGATAAAGCAGCCCAGATAATGCAATTTACCATGTGACTGTTGTATAAAGAATACTAGAGTCTCATGATTTTATGTCAATATGTTTTACTGGACAGAATTATACCAAAGTTGTATAAAGAGCTTGGGTTTGCCAAGGATCCCTTCAAAGCTGTTACCGTGGCTTGTATAGTAAAGGATCTTCAGTGTGACCCTGCATTTAACAGGATTTCCTGTCCTCTGAGGGCTAGATAGCATCATCCAATAAGATTTGATAATGACTTCATAGTTATTAAGTCTAAAGACAGCCTCAGAGAAGTTAGATAGAATATTTTTCTACATTGCTAAAATCAGTTAATTTCAAGAGGAAACATGGCTAAACACAGGATTCTCCGACACTTAGAGTTTGTCTTACATGAATCTCAGTCCCAAAGTGACTTATCCATTACTCCTTAGCTGGACCTTTTACCTTTGAGGAAATAACTCTTCTAGCCTCATATTTAAAATAGTGTTCATCAGTTAAGTAAGTTGTTTTTTTAGATACAGTTATAAATGATGCTCAACAAACTCGCTGATATAACTCTTGCCCCTGACTAGTTAGGCTGTTTTCAGAAAAAGATAGCAGCAAAGATAGCTCTTCTAACAGTTCCTGGCAGGACACTTGTCTGTGTACAGAGTGTCTGTGCAACAAGCCTACAGATCATCTGTCTCGTTGATTATTTTGAAGTTTCCTAGAGCTGACATATCCTGAGCCCACATGAACACCTCCAAAAATAAATGGTAAGCTTCAGTAGTAACTGCTGTGAGTAACAATGATAATAATAACATTTCCTTGTGTTACTTTAAATTGAAAGGCTCAGACATTTTTCTGAATGTTTGGTTCTGTTTTTTTTTTTCTTCAAAAAGTACACTTTCCTATCTCTGCCTGCTTTATTTCTAACCACCAACTGATACTCAGGATCATTTAGAAGCCTGTTCTGATATTGGCATACTGCTGTGCCTGGAGATACCTGTCTATGTATGTACTCCTAAATTCCACTGTGACCTTACACATTATTTAACGGCCAAACTTTTAGCATTGAAACCTGTCAAAGAGCAGTGCTAATGCTTACTCATAGCTAAATGAAAAACTGGCTTCACGCCATATAAGAGTAGGGTCTGATTTCAGCTCTGCCACCTGCCATGAGACCCTAAATCTGAAGCTCTCTAAATCTGAAGTGTCTAGTGATGCTTCTGTGTAGTCAGAGAATTAAGATGATATAAAAGTACCTAACTCAGTGTGTGACCATTGTAAATATTCAACAAGTATTGATTCCTTATAAAAACACGGTGTGACATTACTAACCTAGGAGTATTCCAAACTATGGAGAAGACCTAGCAGCCATTTTCACTGTGTGACTTTTGTTTAGATAATCATAGAGAGCACTGAGGGGTGTTTGCAGTTTGGAAGAGGTAGGTAGGGTGTGCAGAAAACAAATGTATCTTGGGTACATCTCAGAGTCAGTTTTTTGTTTTATTGGTATGATTTGGTTTAGAATGGCTATGCATGTTCTGTCAGACAGATGAAGTCCACTGTCCTAAGGTCAACCCTGAGTTTAATGAGGTAGGAAAGAAGTGAGTTTCCAACACATGGTATCCTATCACAACCCAATGTGGCTATTGAGTCTGGTAAATGTCAGCTGAGGAACCATATGTTCATGCATGGAGCACCAACTCAGAGCTACTGAATTGTAGCTTCTTACTTCCAGGATTAAACCCTTTGAGGCATGAATCTAGAATTGCAAGTTAATCTTCTCACATTTAGCAGAGACATTAAGAAGGCAAGACTGAACAGGGGGAAGAACTAGTATTAATAGGACTAAGTGTTCCAGAGGAATCCGAACTCATGTTTGTATCTTTGGTCCAGGCCCAGCTTCCAGAACACTAGGAGCATCCAGAGGTCTGTAGGGCTGTGTTTTCTACCCTCATCATTTCCCGTTTATACTGCCAAAGGCTACATGAACAATATTTTTCTTCTACTCTAAGTTGACACTTAAAATGAATGTCATTTCTTTCTTCTCCACTCTTAAGTAAGTTGTACATATTTTTCCTTACATAGAAAAGACAGGGGGGTCAACAATGTACAGACTTCAAAATTCAACAGCCATGAGTTCAAAGTCTGTCTCTCCCCTTAACTCACATGCTTGTTCTTACTGAGTCTTCATTATCTTTAACAGGTAAGATGCTATTTGCAGAATGAATGAGCTTTAGTTAAGTCTTGCCGTAAACATTAAGCAGAGTGTGTGGATCATAGGAGTATGAGTATGGCTATATTATGACTACATTATGGTTATATTATGATTTGTGGGTTCCGTTTCTTGGGGGTCCTTGACCACCGGTCCACAATGGCGGAGGGAACAAAAGCTGAGAGCAGGTTTACTATGGCCATGAATATGATGGAAGAACTTTGGGAGACAGCTTCAGTGAGACAGCTCTATTTTATTGTTCTAGGGATAGAGTGTATAAGGGCTCTTAGAGGTATGGATAGAAATGGTGATTGGTCATAACACAGTATCTAATTATCATATTGTGGGACGCTAGAGTGAGACTTGTATGCTGAGTTATGCAGCACTTCAGAGATCTCTGCACATGGTCATCCTTCAGATAAGGTCAGGCTTCTCTGGTTAGAGACACTCTCCCAGTTTGGACAGAGAAAGGGACACCCCACTGAGACATCTTGTACAGATCTTCAAGAGCTATCTGGACATGGTGGACTGTAATCTTAATAGCAGAGTTTTCCAACAATAAATGTTCCTGTTCTCATTGTCATTTTTCTCTCTCATGCTTTAGCACAGATTCATAAGGATCTGGAGGCTAGGTTTCATCATGCATTCCTTCCTCTTAATTCTAAGCTGTAAAAAAAAATGAAAAAATGTTTGCTGAATATATTTATGTTGGATGTAGAGTTTGCTTTTGTCAGAATGATTTTTATATTGATAGAGATCATGGTTAACTAACTTAGACAAATGGGAGATTCTGAAGAAAAATGTAGTCTTTACCAACTGAAGGCCAGCTGATTAAACACAATTTGAGAAAAAGAAAGAGGGATCCAGGTTTGAACAATGGAAAATTAATAAAGAATGTACAAACAAGGAACAAAGAGAGAAAAGAAGCCATGCTTGTCATAACAAAGTAGCACCTCATTGTTTTTACTCCACCCAAAATCAGTAACATCAAGTAAACCTGAACTAGGTTGTAAGCAATTACGCCCATGATCTCCTTTTAATGCATGAGCTGGGTATCATCACCAAATCAAACTAGTTTAATATGACACACTAAAAAACAACTAGGGTAAAACCACGCTAATAAAGAAGGCATTGGAAACAGGAAGGTCCCCATTTTCACTGCTTGAGGGCCAGTATCAACTCTGTTTGTCTAGTATACCAGATCCTTGGCCAGACAAACACTAGAGAATTCAAGAGCTCAAGGCCCATGGAAGTGGTGCACTGTCATTTGGTGTACTTGATACAGTGGTCATTTCTTTGTACTTAAAGGGTGCTGAAAAGGTTTTGTTGGATACAGACTCAGAGAAGGCTAAATGTTAAGCATCACCAAGCATGACTGTAGCTTTCTCTGGCCACTCTGCATGGAAGATTACATGGAATCAAACTCTTGTCCTTATTCTCTTCCATCTCTGATCTGCTGGAATGCTCAGTGAAACCTGAGGCCCCAGGCCAGAGTACAAGAAATAATCCTGGTTAATCAGGATCACTCCAGACTCCATAGCTAGATTGAACTATGTAAGCACCAGACTCAGGTCACAGGAAATGATCAGACATACACAGGTCCTTCTGATTGTCACAAGAACACAAGTTCTCACCCACTAGGCCACATGGTAAGAGTTTTATTGTAAAATTGAAATCTATATAATTTCTCTTCTACAAGCTGGGAGAGAGAGCTTGAAAAACATTCTCTCTGCTTGAGCTCATAGATTTAGCAGGGGCTGCTATCCTTTCCTTTCCTGGATATCTGAGATATTCACAGAACATCATTAAAAATAGAGAGCTGGCTGCTGTGACTTTTCTTAGGGCAATGACTCTTGTGGCATGAAGCCCGTTATTCTACCTGGCCACATGCTCTTCTGCAGCATTGTGATTCAGCTCCATTGCACAGCTTCCAGGGATCAAGACCCAAGCCTGCTCCTGTGGTGTATGGTGTTGACAGAATTATGGCCTCTTTGCTCAGGGTTTCTGAAATCCCACAAGGGAACAGGGGGATTTACAAGAGGGTATTACATGTGGGCTGTCTTAACGAGGCGTTCACATATCCCTGTGTAGACCCTAGAGAGCCTTTTGCAATGTGCAATTGAAGCCACAAGTGTGTCCAACATAAATTTTCCATCTCTTGGGGAAGCATTAAAATTGTTATTGTAAAACTAATACATGTATTACCAGACTATAACTTGCTGAAGTGCAGTATTTGCTACATTCCATAAAAATGGAGAAGTTAGCTCTATTCTCTCTTGTAAGTAGCCTTCTTGGCTGAATTCACAATAAATATAAAAGATTCAGAATCCTCATCTCCAAGTGAATCTTATGGAACACTCAATTGCAAATCAGTTAACCATTGTACTCGTGATTCATATATAATTATTCTACTCATCAAAGAAAAAACAAGCAATTATATTTCCAACGTGATTTACAAAGCATGAACACAGGATTTGTTGATGTTTTTTAATTCATTGTGATTGTGTAATATAATAAATAACTAGGTGTTACTACTGTACTTGTTTTAAGTTCTGATTAGTTGATACCTGTCAGTATCACGAAATTTTTTAAGTATTATTTACCTAACTCAAACATGTGTAGTTGGCTATTGATGACTATTAACCTTTAACAGTATCTTGATTTTCATGAAAATAAACAAGTTATACCAGCACACCATTTCCTATGAAGTAGGGTGTCACCAAAGTCACTCACAAATAAATAAATGTATTTTTTAAAGCAAACTCCTGTCTTCATCATTTAGATCTATACGTAAACCACACAAACAAACCGTTAATCCTCAATACCAACTAAATGCATCATTTAGTGACAATGACTGTTAAATGTTCTGATATATTAGACTAACTCCCAGGATATCTTCTATTAACCTTCCATGTAGAGAGCCTATGCAGGATAGAACGCAGTTCCCCTTGCTCTCACCTTTGTCATGGTATAATTAGTAAAACGGAGATGCTACATCTTTCCCCTGTGAAAGAGCACTGACATTTTTTTCTGTTTTGAGACCCGGATTTTCCCCATCCCTGATAGCTTTGGGACTCAATATGAAAGCCAGGCCCAGCTGGGAAAAAGCTTTAGATTTTTGGGTTTTGTTGAGACTAAAGGCATGCACCATTGTGCTTAACTGACATTTTTAGCACAAAACAAAAACTAAACTTCCAAAAAAATTTTAGCCAAGAGTTCTAGAGAGATTCTGAGTTTTCCCCAAAAATTTTAAAAAGTAAGTTCAGTGCAAGTTTAAAAAAAATGGTCAGTGTTGGGGGGGGGAACCCCCTGCAACCAGGTGCCACCGACGGACCATTAGACGGGGATGAATCTGAATAATTTCATTTTCATTAGGACTTTCTTTTTTGGCCGCATACCAATTTTTCTTAATCTGGGAGAAAGAAAAAGTGGGAATTTATTTTTCATCTCTTGCTTTAATAGGCCCTTCATCGTCACAAAAATATAATGTATGGGTGAGGGATTTTTATGAATAATAATATGATACTATAATTAATAAAAATGGCCAAAGAAATGTGTGTGTGTGAAGCATAAATTCCGAGGGGTAGATTTATCTTTCAAGATTTTCATATTTTTTACAAATTTATCAGACACTGAGGGCCATCCTGAATTTATTTGTAAATGTGTG
This sequence comes from Mastomys natalensis, assembly GCA_021653895.1. Classification (NCBI taxonomy): domain Eukaryota; kingdom Metazoa; phylum Chordata; class Mammalia; order Rodentia; family Muridae; genus Mastomys; species Mastomys natalensis. The sequence goes on from JAJTUV010005182.1 coordinate 12,522, forward strand.
ATTTAGTTTGCACATGATTTAAGATGAAGGAAAAAGTGTTTTTTACAATCTTTCCTTTTGGGTGATGAGGGTCAACAGGGGAATTGGCTCTTTTTGTTAGAAATGTTTTCACCCCCGCATGAGTCATGTCTCTGCCTCGTGCTGAAATTTTCCCCCTTTTTGTTTCCCCTCTTCCCTGTGGAAAACACAACTTTCTATAAATTTAGCACATATATATGTGTGTGTGTAATTCTACAAGATCATGGGAATCAGGGGCATAAAAAACCCCGAGACACTGATTTTTGGTTCTCTCAGAAAGAAAGACCTCGCTTCCTGTTTTTCATGCTCTTTTCCTTAATGAAAGTTTGCATTTTCTGTCTTCTGAGTTCCCTTTTTTGGCCCTGTGATTTTTGAGCAAAAGATAAAATAATCCTTATGTGTCCTTCAACATTTTTTTCAAAAAATTTCCCATTGAAAATGGTTTGGGTCACTAAATAAGCTTATCCCATTTTTTCCTTTCTGGGTTTGTTTGTATTGTTTTCACTCTTAATACTTTCCTTTTTATGTTTAAAAGTTTTTCCAAAATTTGCTGCATTCAGTTCCCATCTTCATCTGTTAAATTATTTCACTTTTTTTCTTGGAAGAAATAATTTAGTGTACATTTTCATTTCACAAAATAAGGAAAGCAGGCTAATTAGGAAAAACAATTGTATTAGATTTTCGTCGGGTTTTAAAATAGCAGCTTTCGTTGGCAGTTCAGCCAACATGCTGGGACGGGACACAGTGCACAACAAAACCCCCCCACCCCCCCCCCACACAACATATTGTATAGACTGTCCTTCCCATTTCTCATCCTCACTCCCCCCTATCTCTAGGGCCTTCTTGTCCCCGTATTCCCAAAAGACCCCTTTCTTTCATGACTATCTCTTTTTTCCTTTTTTTTTGGTGCTTAATTCAAGAAGAAAAGGAAAGCCTATTCAAAAAGAGGTAAAAAAACATTAAAATGAGTTGGTAAGCAGATTTGAAACATGGGAAGGGATGGAGGGTAGGGGGGAGAAAGCAAAAAAAATGAGAGAGCACATCACTGAGAAGTCAGTCTGGACCAAAAGTCCATGCTGATTAAAAAAGGGGAGTGAACTGCAGGGGAAACTGCAGAGAAAGAAACAAGCTGGATAACCAAAAACTTAAGAAACACTTAGGGATGAGAGAACAAAAGTAGTAAAATAAGACAGTGGTTAATTCTGAAAGAACCAAAAATTTTGTCTCTTCATAGGGAGAAATGTGAGCACATTTTTGTCAAATACTTCAAATCATAATGGCCCCCAAATTGGAAAAACTAAAATAAAATTTTTATTTTAGATGTAGAATTTTGTAAAATTAAATTTAATGTCTGCTTCTTGAAAATCAAGAAGGAAGAGTGATTAAAAATAGAAAATTTAGGTTTTAGTTACAATTATAGTGTAAGTGAAGGTCATAAGATTGGAGGGGTTTGGGGTATCAAAAATTGCCTGCCAGTGTTGAGGGCTGAAATTCAGTTCCAGAACTCACCTTCCCTCCAGGCAAACATAAGAAAGCCTGTAATCCCAAAAACACAGGACCAAAAACACAGCCCAAACCTTGGGGTTGGTGCTTAGTTAAATATCCAGTCAGCAAGTATGGTTTTCCCCCAGAAACCCTGTCTCAATAAATAAGGTGGGGAGCAACTGAAGAAACTTGTGACATCAACTTTGGCCTCCACATACTTTTGCCACTGGTGCCCCCTGCATATCCACTTGCAAACATTTTGAACACACAAGCAAAACATATGCATTCCCCCAACAAAAAGCACAGGCCAAAAGTTAATTGATTGATTTAAATTTTAAATTTAAATTTTGTTATTTAAAAATTTTGGCCATATATAATTCTATAAAAATTTTTTTTAATTTAAAATGCAACTATGTTTAAAATTGGGAAAAAATGGTAAAAAAAAAATATTCCCATAAAAAATTTTTAAACCCAAAATAAGCCAAAGTAAATATTGGAAAGTAATTTAGGGAGAATTTTTTTTAGGCAGAAGGATTATCAGAATAATAAAGCTTTGTTCAATGTTAAAAGAAAGAAAATAAAAGAAAATTATTTTGACTTCTTACCTGTATTTCTCTTCAGACATAAATCAGAATATAGGTAATAAAAGTGAAAAGCACTGAAAAAAGAATTTTTTTTTTAAATTCCACAAGTAATTTCAACAAGGTTAAAAGGGCAAGGAAGGGCCACATGTTAAGGCCATGACTCAGCCAGTTTTCCTTGGTTATTTAAGTTCTGCATGGGCTTTTTAAGAAATAAGAATATGTGGGGACCTTGAAAGGATAGCTTGGTTTCCGGGTTGAGCACGGGCCTTAGAAACCCTGGGGCCCTAATGGACTACAGTAGGTATTCCCGGGCCCTGCCCCTTAAAAACTCCCAGGCTATTTTACACGAGGCCCCTTCCCACCCTAGACCTCCTTGATTTCGTACCTTCCCGTCATTTTAGGGCATGACACCCACCAGCCCTCCAAGGAGAGGGGTTTTGACTACAGGTCACTCAGGGCCTTTAAGAGTTTCATATTAATGAGATACCTGAAGGCCAGGGGCATAGCAATTAAGCATTCTTTCCCAGACCCTTCTTCCTCCCATTTAGTTTTGAGGGCAGTAATCAGATCATCTACCTCCACCATGACAATAAAACTTGTAGAACATTTGGGCTTTGTGTTTTTTGGGGCCCGCTGTGGGAAAACCATGGAGGGCCTCAGAGTAATTGAGCTGCCCGGGTATATCTCCAGTGGGGGAGCTTTCTGATTCCCTCCGTGGAGGGGGCCTCTTCAAGCAAAATAACCAAAGCAGCAATGATCAGCAATTGAGTACAGTAACAAAGAGTTTCTTTCCTCTTTCTTCAATCTCCATTTTTCTGGGCCCCTGCAGTGTCTGGGAGGGCCCAAAAAATGGAGGGCCACCCCCCTCCAGGTCCACTCAAGAACCCTTTTCTCCCTTCCCCCCCTGCGAACTTCAGATTTAGTTTAGATTTTTTGGGGGGGTGGGGGGCAAAAAGGTCTGCCTGGCCTGTCAGAGTGAACTCAGTCAAAATTCTCACTTTTTCCTCCCTGAGAAAAAGGAGACCGCGGAACCCAACTCTCCCACAGAACTCACTGCCCACCACGTGTGAGCTAAAACCCCCCAACAAGAAAAAAACTCATTTACTTTGATTAATCTCAACCTAGACAAAGTGAATCTCTGTCAGACGTAGGAAGTGGGCAAATTTGTTTGTGGTATCTTTATGATTAAAAAATCTATTAGGCAATAAAAATAAGAAGGGAAGGATAATGGGTGATTCATAAAATAATCTGAGTTTTCCAAAATAGTCTTATATTTAAAAACTATAAATAAAATAAATCTATGGTGATAGAAAAAAGAAGATTGGGATTTTAGGAATGCAATGGCTTTGGAAAAAGAAAGTGCTAAGGACAAAGGTTTCCCCAGGAATTTGGGAAGGTGGTGATGTCCCCTGGCTTAACTGTTTTTTCACATTTGCCCCAAATTCATTAAAATGTGATGTATATTTTTTTGCCCGATGACAATTTGACAAATCATGGGATGGTTGACAAATGGCGTGGATTTTAATTTTTAATTGCTATCACAAATACTTGGAAAAAACACCTAAAATATGAAGAATTTATTTTGGCTCATGGGGTTCAAAGGTTTCCTTTTTCACTGGCTCCATTGTTGCTTTAGGCAAGATGAAATTCATGATTCAGAGAATTTAAAAGGGTTTTAAGCCTTTAGTTGGAAAAAAAGGGGGACAAAGCAAATCCCCCCGGGGGTTGCTTCTTCCAAACAGCCTCCTTCCTATAGCACATCCAATTAAGGATCATTAAAGATTAATCCATTCATAGATTGCAACCTAGTTGTTTCATTTGTTGGGGGGTCATGTCTTTAACATATGAGCCCTTTTTTGGGGGATACTTATATACAAATTAAACATGTATATGTGGAAGAGAGTTTTAGAGATAAACATTTTGAATGGGTAGACTAGGTAAAAATAAATATCCTCCCTCAAAATTATTTGATTTTGTTTAATCAATTTTGTGGATGATATTGATTTCTTAATTCATTAAAAACAAAAAATGGATAAAATTGGTATGGCCTAAATTTTTGGTAAAATTAAAATTTGTTTTAATACACATCAAAGACCATATAGAACCAAGACCTTATTTTTTGCATTGAAAAGGGACCTATAGTCCCTCAAAACCAGAAAAAAAAGCTCATGTACTGAATGTTCGCACAATCATTCTTTGCAATGTTGAGTGTTATGAAGTGGTTTTTACTTTATTTTCCCTGGTTAGAACCCTGGAAACCACCCGGAGTAGATAAAAAAGAACTATAGAAAATAAAAAGGGTTTCCAATGACCCTGAAATCTGAGTGGGAAAACATAGTTATTGTTTCAAGATCATGAGCTTACTACATCTTTGCACAATGCTAGGGACAAAACTTCAATGGATATGAGGGAAAAGCCCCTGGATAGCCAAGATGGATGGTTAGTTTTTCCTCAGAAATTGAAAAGTAAGAGTCTACTGCTAAGATACCACACACTATGAAAAAGAATTTAAAGGAATCAAGCTTGAAACTGACTTGGAAGTCTGTTCTCTGAGGGCTATTTCTCATAGGAATTTAAAAGGATCATTACCCAAACTTTCCAAGGAGAACTCATTGTCTTATCTGGATATAAAGTTTTAGGTCCATTAACATGTCGCTTAAAAGGAAGAAAATACCCCCAAAAAATGCCCAATAGTGACTCTTGATACCCCCAAAATATAACCCCCAAAGGGCCCCATATTTTTCGAACTTGTTTTCCCCGTTAATAGGAGGATTTAATGGGCCCAATATTGTAAACTTCAGCAAAATTTCTTGGAGGCTGGAGAGGGTCATGGAAATTTTTGAGAACTACTACTTTCGGCCATTTTGCTAAGCCAGTATAATTTCTTAGTTTCATTCTAAATAATAATCCTTATACCCACAAGAAAGTGTAACTCCTACTACCCCTCAAGGAGTTTTAAATTTTGCATCAGATAGAGAAACACTATAGAAAGACATAACTGGTCAAAAGCGGAAGGGAAAAAAATTTCTGTTTTCCATTTTTTTTCCCGTTGTTGTACTCTACAAACACAGTTCCTCTGCCAGACGGCTCAAAGAACATTAAAGAAGTATGGGCCAAAAAAACTTGTGAGAGCCAGATGGGCAGGACATCTGGGTGAGATAAGTGGTTTTTTATATGACAAGGGAAGCGTATCATAAAATCTAAAAAATATTTGTTTATCTTAAACAAGGGCATTTTACAAAGACAAAGGAGTTGACTTGGTAGTGTTAGGGGTGGTCCGTGTGCTAGAGCTTTAGGCAATTTTATGGATGCTGGGGGGTGGAAGATCAAATCTACTCAGGGAAAACCTTTTTGACAAAGTCCAGTCCCAAGGGTTTTAAAACCTAAACACATTTTACACAGAAAACACACACACATTTAGTAGACCGTTTTTTATAGTTATGCTACACACATAAAAGACAGAATTTGGAACATAAATGGGAAAAAATTGCTGGAAAAGGGGGGGGGGAAGGATAGGCAGGGGGATAAAATTTTGTAATACAATACTCATATGAAATTCTCAAAAAATAAATATTATTGTTAAAAGGAAGAAAAAGAAAAGGGGAAAAAAAATTTATACAAAAAGGTGCTTTTCTAAATGTCCTTACTAGGGTTTGGCCCCTCAGACCCCCAGTGGTACTCCTTGGAAACTTTTAAAATCCAAAGTGACATAAAACCTTGTCATCCCCATGATGAAAAGGTCTTAATCTAGTCCAGTGGGGAAGTCAGTGTTGCTTCTGCACCTATGTAATCTTTAAAAACCCAATTCTAAAGTTGATGGGTTTCCCCGGAGAAAGAGTCAATAATTTCCCCGTTAAACCCGTTTGGGGAGAGAGAACAGGTTAGGTTTCCCAACGGACTGATTTTTTATTCTTGACCGGGTTTCCCACTTGGGGACGGGATTTAATTCATTTTCTCAGGCTTTGCCTCTAAAAAGTCTCATTTAAAGCCTTTAGCCTGAGCCTCAGCCATATTTGGGGGATGGTCACATGGAAAACTAAGGGGCTTTCTGCCAAAGCCTGGTGAAGCAGCCACCGCTTTCCCCAAATGAACCTCCCGATTTCTAGTTCTCTGGGGGTGTCCTGTTGCAAATGACGTTTAAACCCGACATTTTTGAGGAATTCGCATCAGTTTGGACATTCTCATTGGGGCCCTTGGTAGTTTGTTTTTTTTAAAGCTTTTTGGCTCGGAGTTTGTTTTTCTTCTCTAGGGGAATAGTAAAAGGGCTAACTGTCTACAAAGATGCAAAATTCAGACTAATGGTATTATTTCTCACTCAGGATTTAATTTAACATAGTTTGCCAGATTTTCTACCCAAAAGCCAAACACTCTAAGCCAATTTGCCTTGTCCAACTTGGTAGGTTTTTTCCTCTTTCTGCCAAAGCTGCAGCTGGCACAGTACAAATAAAATAGGCAATGACATTCGAAGGTGTGTTTAAACAGAGTTGTAATGTGCCAAATGTGGGTGTTCACAGAGGGGAAAAACAACCACTCTGTGTGGAATATGATTGCCTCATTTTCAGCACGAATGGTTTGAAACAGGGTAATATTTCCCTTTTTCCTTGATCCGAAAACAAAACATGCGGGCATTTATCGGCTCAAATATTTGAGACAAATTTTCCTTTTTTTTGCTATACTGAATTTCTTGAGGGAATTGTGGTTAAAGAAAAAGGGGGTTGGCTACCCAAGTCAAGTGTCTTTATGGGTAAAGGAAGTTCAAGGTTAATGTGTTTGTATCTCAAAGAGAACTGGTTTATTCTTGTCTGTAATTAGAAAAGGCAAACGCCAGGCTGTTTCTAAGATGTCTTCTGTAGCCTTGAGCAGAGCTACTGAAACCAACCACCTTTGAGAAGAGGCCTTGGCAGAAGAGGCATGGTAACAGGAGTTGTTTTGTTCCCTAATCCAAAAAAACTACAACTTTCGCTTACCAAAAAATTTTTTGCTTTCCCTTTGGTCTTTCTATGGAAATAATAGACATTTTTTTGTTGTTTTTTTAGTTAAGTGTTAATGGTTGTGAATTTAAACCGTTACTGATGATTGGGGCCCGGGGTTCCTTTGTTAACCGGCTTTTGAATTACTGAGTTTCCGGTTAGCCCGGTGGGAGGAATTAAAGGTATTCCTCCCCACTTTTACTTAAGGAGATTTCCCACTCTTATTTAAGGGTGTTTTTTCTTTGGTGGGAATGGGTGATTTTTTTTGGGGGAAATAAATAGGTTTTGATTATTTGGGCAAAAAATAAAGGTTAAAATCCTAATTTTTTAAAAAAAATAAACTTTTTTAAAAGTAATTTACAATACCCACAACCTGGGTTTTCTTTAAAGTAAATTAAGAAACTGATTTTCTTAGTTTTTAATGCAAACAAAATTTTTTTTAATTTCTTCCATTTTCCAGCTCATAAAAGGCCCAAACCCAAAAATATTTCCGCCCTCTGAAATAGGTCTTTCGTATGATTTTATATAATCGCGTACTTCTTCCTATCTAAGTTTTTCACATCAATTTTCCTAGATAGATTATAGAATTGTAAAGATTCGCTAATCTGGTGATCTGTTTAGAAGTGGGATTACGGGATGGAGAGTAATTAGATGGATCTCTGTCGGTATTGTGTTAAGAGTATAGCGCATTACGCTTTAGTGTAGTGTCGAAGGGTGTGTACTGTTGGAGACCTGATCTCTGTGTGATGAGTTCCGGCGCGAATTTACCAGATTATGTTGTAGGGTTAAGGTTTTGATTGTATACACAGACGGCTGAAAGGAAGGTTGGTACGAATGTGAGGTCATGAGGAGGGGCATACTGATTTTCTATTTTTGCGAGAGGATGAGGAGGAGAAATTAGAAAGAAAGCGGAGAATTGTGTTTCTAAGTGGGAGAATCTTTGGGTAGTTGAAACAGAGAAGACAAGGTCGGTGGAAGGCGCGGAAAAAGATGGGGAAGAAGTTGTGTGCTAGAGTAACTAGAGGGAGTATATTCTGAGGAACTAGGGGTATAGTAGAGATGTTGATGGATGACATGCAGGGGGGCTACATGAGGAGGATTAGTGAGAAGATAAAGGGGAAATCAAGAACTATGGGTGCTTTGTTTACGTGTTGGTCTCTCACTCTATGAGTATGGGATACATAATAGTAGAGATTAGGTTGTTTTGATGAGATATATCTTTTGTGTATCGGTGAATGTTAGAGATCTGAGTGACTGTTTATATCCTGATGTATATATTTGCAGTGTGGATAGTCTCTCGTGGTTATGGTACAATTTGGGGCTTCATTTTTAGAAGATGAAAATGGAAATTGATTAAACCGATGGGATGCTAATTGGTAATCGGTTCATATGGGAGATATATAAGAAAGGGTCAATGTTGAGGAATGAGAGAGAAGGATGTGCCGTGTCAGAGGCAAGTCATCAAGAGAATAACTAGGTGGGCTTCGTCGATGTCTTGAGAGTTCACTGTATGCCAGATAGGTCGTAGTGTGTTGTCTCCCTGTGTTGGCTGATTTGCTATGGAACATCGTAGCAGTTTGTCATCGGAACGCTCGCAAAGATATCACGGAGGTAGCGTTTTAGAGTTGTGCGGCTTTAGACCTCATTTGGGTTTGTGTGTTAGATATTGATATTTTCGTTGGCGCCTTTAGCCTGCTTCGCGATCTCGCTCGCGCCGTGTTTCCAAGATAAAAAACCCATTAGGGATTTATGGGGAGAGAGAGATGTATACTCTCGTTTTCCTCGCGCTACGACGTTTGGCCTTGTAAGGTTTTGATTCCAGTGTGTGCGAGCGGGTTCTTCTCTCTTTTGTAAGAGCGAATGATATTTGGATTGATAGAATTGTTAGGGTGTACTGTAATTCTAGCACGCATTGGGTCGCAGTCGGTGGCTGCTCTAGATGTGCTCCAGTCTTGAATGTAGTGATGTTTTTGTTGGGTTAGAAACAGTATGTTCTTTCTGTTTGCTTCAAAGAGAGAGGGGTGGTGTGTATTCAGAGTGTTGCAGAGCAGGGGAAAGTGCGAGACTATGTCTTGTCGTTAGAGAATTTTATAATTGCTTTCTGGAAGATAACAGTGGAGACAGCTAAGACCACGGCCGAGGTAATAAAGGGCACTTTCACGGTTAGTTGTTCGCCAAGATGTAAGAGAATTCGACAATTTCTGTGAGTCCTGTGTCTTATAGGTGTGTAGCATTGGAAGGGTGTTTTACATCTTGCAGAGACAGAACTCCTTTGTAGAGTGATTCCTAGAATCAGAGAGATCAAGGTGTGATGTTTATCTCGATACGAGATCAATAGAATTTTTTATATTGGTTTGTTTGGGAGTGTAGTGTTCTGAACCGGTTCTCTCACTCGCTCGCGCAGCTGGGTTGTGACTACCCTAACCAACTCGCAGGTTCTCGATATATAAGCCGAGACCGTTGTTGCGGTGGTTCTAAGGGTTTGTTTTTGTGGTGAAATTATTCTGAGGCCTCCGCAGTGTTAGTCTTGCTTAGGGACTTGCCACTAGACAGGAATCGCCGAGCTTTTTATTGTGGGATGTATTCTGTTGTAGCTACGAATCTTGCTGTCAAGTGTTTGTTTATGTTAGAGTCGGTAACTTACGTTCCACGTCGATTTAGATAGTGATACGGTGAATGGTGAGTCATTGCGGAGAGATAGAAGGCTTTTAGTTCTAGATGGGTGAATTTAAGCTCTAGCGAGGTAAGGTAAGTTATTAGAGTGAATCACTTGTTACCGTCCAGAACCAGATATGTTTATGAAGTCACTCTTTCTCTCTCACAGCGTTTTTTCTAGTTTGACGAGTTTGTATGACAATATGGATTAGGACATTCGCATTAAGAATATTACAACTCAAAGTTGTTGATACAGAGACACAAGTCGTCAAAATTCATAGGAGAGTAATCTCAAATAGTGTGGAGTGGTGATGATATTTATTGATTCTCCTGTCCGTTGCGCAAAGAATGGCATCTGTAAGGTGTTTTGCTAGGTTTGCCTGCGGAGTCAGTACAATTTAGACTATAGTGTCAGTCTTTCCCTATATAACAGGAACTCATAAAATATGTATATGTCTAGTACTTGGCCATCTAATTATTAAGCTAGTTACTATATTGAATAACTCTTGTAATGAGGTGTGTTAAATGTTTTTTACTTAAAGGGTGACACGAAAGCCACCATTAAGACAGCCTGTATTTTTACGCACATAGGCCAGTGTAATAACAAGTCGGTAAATTCTATATGAATGAATTACGTAGGGAAGGATCTTAGGCCTTTCCCGGATGGGCATGATTCGTTCCTTACTTATTATGGGATTGGATCTTGGAGTCTCAGTGACTCTTTTAAAATCGCACCTAGTAGACTCACCTATCACGCCCACCACATAGAAGGATGAGTTTGATACCTCAGCTTGGTCTTTGCATTTGTACACCATTATAGGTTATTGTGACGCCCAGACTTTAGGATAGCTCAGAGTGAAAGATTCTAAGAGAGTCCATAGAAATAAGTGATTCGTGTGTCGCTGAGAACTTGAAAAGAGCAGTTGAAGGTGAGATCTCTCTCTTAGGGGGTGTTTGTGCGACTAGTAATACCACTGGTGATGGGCCTCTTGCATAGCAGGAGATTGGAGAGGAAGTGCGCGAACTGGTTCACGACCCTTCTCGAATGTGAGAATGCTAAAACTAATTTACTATTTTCAAGTTTCCAATACTGAGATAATTCCACATCCTAGTTTCTCTATAAGTTTCGCACTTTCTGATGTCGATAATACTGTATTCATGCAAACAATGCATAAGCGCGTTAAGGTCACTGGAAAACTTAAATAGCATGTCTTGGTGTCCGTATACATGAATTATCGATGTAAGAATTAGTAGATCAGATATCATTACGCGAGGCTTCTTTCATTGATCACCTCTACATAGTACCCCAATCTACTTTTGCATCCTTTCAGACATTGTAATACTCAAATTAAACCTTGTATGTGGTTGTATTTCATACTTTTGAATATCTGCAAGACCTCATATACGAAACTGCAGAGTTTTGTTAATTAAGTCTTGACTGGTACACTCTATTATATTAGTACAGCAGCATCAACTACTTATGGTACAGTTGACGACTCAAATTCTTCCTTACCTTGTTATACTAGGTGGTTAAATCCTGGGTATCGGTCTCCCCCCTGTATCTATCTGTTATGAGTATTTAATATTGGCGATAACTTTATGCATATAAAAGATATTGATTCTGAGGTTATGACTTAGCGAACAGTTCTACGCAGAACCCCCCCCCCCCCCCCCCCCCCCCCCCCCCCCCCTCCCCCCGCGGGAAGATTCCCGGCTTCTGCACGCCCCCACCATCCATCCCCACCCCGGCAGCCCCCCTGTCCTACCCCGCACCTCCCTTCCCCCACCCCCGCCTTCTATCCCCCCCGCCCCCCCCCTCCCCTAACCCCGCCCTCGCCCAACGCCATGAAGGAGGGTATGGCAGTAAATATAAACTTTCCCATTTCAATGCTTCACTTGCACAAGGGCTTAGGAACTCTGTTTTCCACCGCTGACTTGCTGCGCTAGCGACGACCACCCACACAGCCCTCCGGCAGTCTCAACTGACTATCTCCCACCTACCTCTGTCGCGCCACGGCGTAAACACTCTATTGCCAATACCATCCTAAACGGCGCCCCCCCCACGCCCCGGCGACATTCTAGGTGTGCTTTCAATCGCTACACACAACCACCTAAATGATGAGTTTCTAAGCATGCTTGGAGTGTGGGATGCCTAGGTTGAAGGGTCCAGAGGTTAACCTAATTCAAATTTAATAAATAAATAAGGGGAGTTGTAGGCAGCCGTTGTTTACAGTTGTTAAGTCGTATGACCAGCACCCTGACAATGTAAGCCAGCTGGTTCCAGATAGTGGCCAGCTCAGTAACTGGTAAAAAAGTCCTTTGAGCATGCGTCGGCTCGTGCCCCTTCTGAGCGGCTTATGTTTAATAAAGTTATTGGCAGCTTAAACCTAATCCTGGGAGGACACATAACCAGCCCGCTAGGGCTGTTATATAAGCAGCTCCTTTCTGCTGCCTTGGGTCCAGGCCCCTTCCCTTCCCTTCATGGTCCAGTTCCCCAGTCCAGTTCCCCATCCTATGTCAAAGGAGTCGTTCCTGGCAATAAAGCCGACTGAGAAGGATCCTACCCCCCCCCCACATGTCGCGTCTTACTGCCGGCACATGGCGGCGCGCGTAAAATTTTCTTCTTTTTTCCCAAACATCACTGTGGGAAATTATTACATAATTTCCTTCACCAGGGCTAGTAGAATTATTGCATAACACTATAGACGGTAGTGTTCTACAGTGAGAAAGATGCACATCTTGCTAGAGGAGGCATTAGAAGGGTCATCTACAAAAATTATAGCACCTCAAGTACTGCAGCTGCTATTTAATTTTTCTGCCTTAGAAGTCATATTTTACTACCAAATGGTGACCATAGGAAAGAAAAAGCAGAAATCTCCAACTGTGCTTCATCACTGTGATGATGTGTTGAGTAAGTATCTTCATGCCTCTTTCTGCCAGGAGCCTCCCCAATCTGGAATGGACTTTAAGTAGGATACAACATCTGATGTGACTTTCAAGATTGGTGCTCTCCAGGTATAGTTTAAAGTCTTGGTCTCTAGCTTTCCAGCGAAGAAACTATACTGAATACTTGCTGATAACTAAAGTTTCTAAACACTTTATTGCTTATTCTATGGTTAAAAATATTCTGGATATTTTCGCTTTAACACTGCTTTATTAAACATAACTCTTTGTGCTTTATTTAACTCTTTTTGCTTAAATAAGGACAAGGGAAACTAAAACTCTTTCTTCTGGTTCTGTACTAAGAATTTATCTCTCTCTTTTTTTAAACTGACCATCTTTATTGTAGAGAAATTTACACCACATTCATGAAGCTTGAGAATAGAAGAGCCAGTATTCAAACCTAGGTATGCATTTGGTAATTGCAATTTCAATAAATGAGCACCTGAGACTGCTGATCTGAAAGGTTTAAAGGTAATGAGAATTCCTAGTCTTTTAATCCAAGACACATTGAAATTATTATCTTCCATGGCCACCTGAAATGAAATGTTTATGAAGGTATCTTTAGTGAGCATGGAGCCAACTCCTACAACCTACCTATCCATTTTGTAGCCTGGATGCTTATGAAATACTGACTGGTGGGCTGTAAGCTTCAGGCTAATTTCTAGAGTTTAATGAAAGGGAATACAAATTAAGAGATTCAAAATTCTTATCATTCTTTCTCCTAATCCTGTACTGAATGAGTTCATTCATGTACTGATGAACTGAACATATGACTTGCCATCATGTACTGTCTGATAATGATGTCATAGCCCTCCTAATTGTTTAAATCCATGGCATGATGTTTTCACAATGATGAACTCACCAAATGATGCATTTCTTAGGAGGTACCTATGTAGTTACATAGCATGCCATTGCATATAATATACTGATAGTTTGTAGGATTGTTTTAATTTTTAATATTGATATTTTATTTATTTATACTACAGATATAATCCCCTCTCCCCATTTCCCTTCCCTAGAAGCCCCATTCCATCGCTCACCTCCTTTATGTTTAAGTACATGCATATATTAAGGTCAGTTCTAGGTTAAGTGTCTAGCAATACAATAAATGCAATTACTCAAAGAAAAGCAAGACAATAAACATAAATAGTCAAAGAAAAAGCAAGGAATTTAACCCAATTACATGAATACTCCCTTGATCACTGTTTCTAAGGCTTATCAGGATGACCAAAGTATATGATCCTACTTCCCTGTCTTAGCCCAAGGTCATTTTCATATCTGAAGCCTACTTCATTGTTCTAGCCTAAAATTTAGATTCCTGTCTGAAATTACTTCTTTGTTCTAGCCTAAGATTTAGATTCCTACCTGAAATTACATCTTTGTCCTAGCTAATGTCAGATTATTGCCTGAAGCATACTTCCTGGTCCTTAGTCTAGGTCACATTCCTGCCAAACAGCCCATTCCCTTATCCTTGTCCTATTTCAGATTCAGGTCAAGCAGCCACAAAGGCTCTCTGCCTTTCCCTCCTTTTTATTTCATTAACAAGATAGAGCCTGTATTAGTTCATTCTGACAATAATGGCTGCCTTACCTGTCATGGAATATGCATTATCAAAAGCTTCTGTTTTAGGTTGTTAAGGCTCTGTGCAGAATTTTTCCCATCTTTGGCTTGCCAGCCCATTCATTTAATAATTCTGCCTGGGGTCAATTTTCAGGTTCAAGCCATGTACTTTGGTTGCCAAAATGTTGATGTTGTTAAAGAAAAGCTTTAACATGATGGGCAGGAATAAAAGTATTCCCAGGACAAAAATAGCTAGCATTTTCAAGCTATATGTGCTCTTCTACTGAGAGGAGCCTGATATACCTATCTCCTGAGAGGCATTGCCAGAGTCTGACAATTACAAATACAGATGGTCACAGCAAACCATCAAACTGATCACAGGATTCCCAGTGGAGGAGTTAGAGTGAAGACTGAAGGAGTTTAAGGGGGTTGCGGCCCCATGGGTCCAGCAAGAATATCAACCAACCAGAGCTCTCTGGGTCTAAACAATTAGCCTGGTAACACACATGGAGGGACCTATGTCTCCACCTATACTTGAAGAGGAGGATTGCTTTTTCAGGCATCAGTGGGAGAGGAGGACCTTGTTGTCTTGAAGGCTGGATGCCCCAGGAAGGGGAATTCGAGAGAGGGCAGGTAGGAATGGGTAGATGGGTAGGGATACTTCCTCATAGAAGTAGGAGGAGGGAGGATGGGTTAAAGGGTTTCTAGGGATGGGACTGGAAAAGGGTATAACACCTGGAATGTAGATGAATAAGGTACCCAGTAATAAAAAGAAAAGAAAAACAAACTAACAAACAAAAAACTAGCAGATAATGGGACTGACTATGGCAGTCGAACATCTGAGAGATTTTAGCAGTAATTTAATACTATCGATATGCAGGGAGCCAAACCCAGGAATTTACCTGCTGTTCTAGAAAGCCTAGTCATTACAAAGTTAAGAAAGGATGTTTGTGGCAGGTCTCAGGCCCCAGGAACTTAAAGAGTGTCTAGTATTTCCTGGGAGCTGGTTATGAAAGTTGATGGTCTTGGGCAATAATGACATAACAGTCAATAATGGATATGACAGTGAGATAGTCTAGGGAATGAGGATGCTACAGTGGGATGGTCTTACACAATGTTGATTCAATATTGGGATAGCCCTAAGCAATGACTCTTGCATAAATTTCCTATTTCACTGTGTCTTTATAACTTGCCCCTGAAATTAATGTTGCAGAGCTTGATCAGAACCCCAAACTTGCTCTCATTCTTTGTGTCTATTAATTCTTTTCTCCTCCTTCCCTAGGGTCTCCTCAACTCCCTATGGGCTGGGGCATCCATATTACAGAGATTCCTTATGATTTTCAAGGACAAGAGACTGTGAAAAGGGCCCAAGGAACTTAAAAACAATATTTACATAAAATAAAAAAGGTGGAGATATACCCCAGTAGAACACAAATTTATTTAAATCATGTTCTTTTTATTTATTTATTTATTTTTAAAAATTAGATATCAAGGAACTTTCTGCTGATTGTCTATAACACTCTACAACTAGGCATACTTATGCACAGGTAAAAGGGAAGGACTCACTTTCTAACATAAGGCATGATCCAGATCAGTTATTAAATATGGGAAGAGGACATATTTGTGTTTTTTCTGCAGGATGCTGAAGGAGATGGTGGCTGCCAGAGCAATGGGTGAGACATGCTTATTCCAGGACAAAGAATGATGCTGACCTGTGAGCTTGCTGAGTGCCCTGACAATGGTGACTGGGAAGCTGTATTGGGCATAAGTGCCCAACCCACCATTGCTTACCTATGCCCCTGATGGGACAAGCTGCCTTGCCTCAAGTTCTTAGACATTGTGGAAGAGAGAATCAAAAAATAAGTTAGAATGTCTCTTGTATTGTTATTAAATGTGAATAGTTATTGAGAATCAATTATGGACTTTCTAGAAATCAATCCATTATCAGAAATAACAATCTTTATTTGGAAGTCTGGTTCTGGACATTTTCAGAGACATATATGGAAATTAGCTGCAGTTCTCTATCAAATTATGTTAACAAGAGACAAAGTTGGGGCAGGATCTGGATTTCAAACAGGTGTTAGCACATGTGGTAAGGCTTTTTAAATCAAAACTTAAGACCTTAACTCTTTTTAACAGTTCCATGCTTCATTACAGGCTCAAAACTTAACTCTTAATTCTTTATTACTTGTGCTTTAATAAGTGCTAATATATGACAGTTAACACATACTGTTTAGTAGCAGGAATTAAGTGAAAGGATTTATTCCTGGTGCACCTTTCTCTGGTGAATCAGCCAGAAGCTTGTATGGCTAAGCTGGTTAACTCCTTATGTACCAGAGAGGAAGAAAATCCAAAGAATTAAGATTCTTTATACAGGAAATTATGCACAGACATATATACATTCAAACATTCAATCTGCCACAAGTATTCATGCAAGCTTACATATATGCTTGCCTACATACATACATACATACATACATACATACATATACACATACATACATACATATTTACATGCAAACAGAGAAACACATGTGCATGGATGGATGGATAGGTAGAGGAATGGATGGGGTAAATTTCCCCAACACAAACTATCAACAAAAAATTTATTTCTTTTCTCTGGTCTTTTGTAACATTTATATAATTTTTTATAGAAAGTTACATCACAGATAAAATGTTAAATAGTATAGGAATTAGAGAAGGATGTGGATATTAAGTACAAAACAGTGTTTAATTACAACATACACATTGTATGTTCAAAGTAACAGTTTTCCCATAGCCTTGCATAATCACAGTGCAAATCTGTGACTTCATCTTTGGACCTAAATGTTTTTCCTATGACCTAAAATTATTTCTCTTTTTATTGTAATTATGAAAGATCATTGTATTTTTTAATATTCACCCTTTGCTTATTATTATGAGGAGTAGATACATTCTATAATTGACTTAAATTATATTATATCATTATAGCAAATGAGACCATCTCTAAAAATTTTCTTTTTAAAATTTTTTGTATCAAATCTACAATTATATTTAGTAAATCTGCAAATAATCTATTTGTCTATATAGCATCATTGCAAGATATTACATCTCCAAAGTGCTTTAACATTCTACACAAAAGTGTCTGTCAATACCTAGTGAGTTATATAATATATATAATATCATAATAATAGGAAAGTTATATTGATAGCTGGAATTTTTCCTCAAATGTAATCTCCTTGAGCTTGTATAAGAAAGCAAACCTGTCATACATTTTTGACCATGGCAATAAAATCTCAGGTAGTTCACCTGCTAGTTTAGCTTCTCCTAAACTTCTCTTGGCCACATCCTATGATCTGTATGAAAGCAAATGTCGGGCTTGTTGTAGCTCTGGACTTATGGACAAATGCATAACAATTCTTAGATTTGTCATCCCCCTACAAAGTTTCCAACACAACATCATAAACTTCCTATCAAACTCACTGAGTTATGAACTACTGAATTACAGGCTCTGCCAAACTTTATTAAAGCAAATTTTAGATAATTAATTTTTAGCTTATCACAGAACTTCCAGACAATTTCAGACTGAAGAAACACAGAAATCTGAGTATGCCCACTTGGCTAGACAGCTTGGTTTAAGTGGTTGCACTTAGATAGTCAGAGATCATGGTAACAGGGTGTGAGTTTGACATAACAACATTTAGATATTTGAATGACTGTTAACATTGGCCATTCCCAGTTGTGTCTATAAGGATTCGTCTACCATATGTTAAGCAACCCAGAAATAGTATTGATTCTATGTGCTTCATTCAAAGACATATACTCCTGCCTGTCTTATTCAGTAGAAATAGTCAGCCATAAAATATGCAACTTCACAAATAATTAAAATAAGAATGATTATGATTTCTTTACTACTATTTAAGGTGGAAACGACTCATGGTCCAATTTCTACTAACCATGGTTTTCTCAGTTCTCTCACTCATAAGCAGATCATGGGTGTGTAAGACTGTCATGGCAGCATCTAAGGCTTTTCTTGTGATTGTCAACCATGTTTATTAATATGAGTAGACATCCATGAAAAATCTGGATGAGAGTTTTTAAGAACAAAAAAACATGGTGAATAGTGCCCCTCTTGATCAATACTGAAAATATATTCTGAAAATGATGAAAGTCTTAGCCTCACACTGGGCTAAATTTAATGGATTGTTAAAATATAATTCAGGAATAAAATTTTCCCAAGTCTATGTTTGAGGGACTGCATAAGGGTATCCTGGTTCTTGGCTGGGCATGGGCCTACAACCCTGAGTCTCCAAGGGAGAAACAGCAGGAGTTCAGCCATGTCCCCAGAACTCAGGGTCCTAACAAGCAGTCTAGTCTAGTGGGCAAAGCCAGCTCCAAGAGTACCTCCCACTGGTGCCTGCCAAGAACCTCTCCACGAAACCGTGAGTAACTCTAGCCTAGTTCACAAGACTAGGCAGGTCTCTCACTGTCCCTCCTCTCTCTCTCTCTCCTTCCCTCCATTGTGTTGTCCAGCTCAAGGGCAGGATGGCGGCGACTCCTAGCCTCCACTCTGCCCATCCCCCAGCTCCACAGAGAAGGCTCCTTCACAGCTAACTGCTGTCTTTAAGGCCACAGTGCCTGCTGCGATCCTCGTTCTAAAACTTGTTTCCTTGAGTGAGAGACTCCTTGAGGCTGAGACTGTCCTGTAGCTCTCAAAAGCTTGGACTTCAGTCTTTAACACACTGTCCGCTAGTGTAAGTTTCTTCCAACATGTTCTCCAACTCAACAAGATGGCGGCAATGCCCTAATCTCTGCTCTCTGCCCCTTCCCCAGGGTCAGCCTTTCATGCTCTGCCTGCTAGCTTCTCATGACCACTGGCTCTAAACTCTAGTACCCAGTGATTTTCCCTCAGGGGGTCAGTCTTTCACAGGCTGCTTGCTAGCCTAACATAGACTTCCTCCACTCCTCCATCATTTGCTGCCATTTCTGGCTGCCTGAAGCAACAGGGCTGGCACCCTGGTTGCTCCTCTTCCCCCTTCACATCCTAGGTCATTTGCAGCCAGCTACAGCCCAGCTGGCTTACCTGAAGCCCCTTCGAAACTCCAGGCTGAGCCTGGAGAAACTGCGAGCCAACTCCCAGCTTCTCCCAGGAGCTGCCAGCTACACGCCAGCTTCCACGTGTCTCTCTCATAACTCAGTCTCTCACATAGAACCTCACTCTTTCTGACTCTCCTATCAAGCCTCTAATTGTTTTTTCAAGGTTAGCCTTTTACTTCTCATTAAGAAAAACAAATTGGGAATACCCTGGCTTCTCTGCTAGAGCACCCAGCCACAACATGGCAGTGCTGGCCCCTCCCCTATTGCTTCTAAACCCACCATTAATGCCTTTTCTCCCCAATAGGAAGACCTAAAACAACAGTGTTTGTGCTTTTCAACCCAAATTTTTTTGCTTTTTGTTACTCACAGGTGCCTTCTAAGACTAATATTTCCTCAAACACTTTTGCCTTTCCAAGACAGATATCCAGCCTTTCCAGGCATCTCCCTGTGGGAGATGCTGCTTCCCTGTGATTATACCCACAGATCCAGAAGAGACAACCTGCCTGAGATGCCAAGCTGCCTTCTCCCAGCCGTCTCGTCTGAATGGAGACCCAGAGATGCTCGATGAGACACAGAAACAGGCCAAGACAGAAGACAAATCCAGATCTTCCAGCTACAGATGAACTCTTTGGCCAAAGTCAAATAGCTAAAGTTACATGTTAGTGAGGAAAACTTAATGTCTATCTAGATTAGTCAGATGTTATTACCTTCAAACTGTATCACCTGTATTCAATTGATTCAGTGGTCCTTTGCCTCTCAACCCCACCCTCAACTCCCCTTCCTTCCCAACCCCCACCCTCAACTCCCCTTACCCTGTGACTTAATTGTGCTAACCCCTCTGGCCTAAATAGTGCTTTATTTTAAATTCATGCAAAATTTCTACCACAGATGACACAGTGACCCCCCATTTTTAAAAAAGTAAAGGGGAGGAGATGTGGGACTGCGTAAGGGTATCCTGGTTCTTGGCTGGGCATGGCCTAGAACCCCGAGCATCCAAGGGAGAAACGACAGGAGTTCAGCCACGTCCCCAGAACTCAGGGTCCTAACAAGCAGTCTAGTCTCCATAGACCTACATTGTTCAGTCACATAGGCCATTACAGCCCCTCCCAAAGTGCACAGGTAGAGGTGTAACTACAGGCCTCAGGCCCTAGAGATTTACATACTAAGAAGGTCAGAGGGTGGAGCCAATTAAGCATTTCCTCCCCAGACCCTTCCTACTTCTCCCTCCCTATTTAACTCAGGCCTGCCCTGAGTAGGGGGGGTACATCCAGATCCATTCACCATCTACCATGATAATAACCCTTTTGGAACCGAGGATTCCTCATATCATTGGGGCCTGCCAGGCCTTCCGCCACCAAAGCCACCAGCCTCCTGGAACTCCAGACCTTCCTCCAGTATGTGAGACAGGCTCCCTGGAGGCCTCCAGGCAGCCTCCACCTTGCAGGTCCCGGCTGCTGCCACGTGGGTCTGGCACTCCCCCACTGCGCCCAGTTTTTCCCACATATGTTCTACCAATGGAGCTTAGAATATATTTTGTGAGACACCTGATAGCTCCTGTTTCTTTTAGTTTATGTTTGGATACCTGATCTTGAGTCTACTTTTCATTTCTCCTAGAAATGCCTTTATGTATAAGAATATCCTATGACACAGAGATTATTTCTAGTTCATCTATATTCTCTCTCTGTGTGTCTCTATCTGTCTCTCTCTCTCTCTCTCTCTCTCTCTCTCTCTCTCTCTCTCTCTGTGTGTGTGTGTGTGTGTGTGGTGCCTTTCTCTCACTATCTCTCTGTCTCTCTCAGGTACAACTGCTATTCATTAAATATTTAAATTAATATTTTAATGCTGCATCTTGAAAAATTCAAATCATTTTGCACAAGAATTCTGCTAACACCACTATCACCTCTGCATCCAAACATTTTATATTCTTTCTAATAAGAACTGACATTATTCAAGTCATCTGTGTGCATGGATATGGCACCATCTTCTGGAACATGCATTTTATTTATTGGAAATTTTATTTACATTTCAGATAATCTCCCCTTACCTCATTTTCCCCCTCCCTCCCAGGAACTCTCTATCCCTTCCCTCTCCTACTGGTTCTATGATGGTGTACCCCCACCTACCCACCCCTGAACCTCACCTCATGCATCTCAGAATAAATTTTACTCCGTTTCTTCCATCAGCTAATTAAATGCCAACAACTACTCTAGTAGGAGATTCTTCATTAGTTTTGACAACAGTCATACCGGAATTTTATCTGGCATGATCTTGTCTAAAAACTGTCGAATCAGTACAGCTTTTGTGAATTCAAGATTCCAAATGCACAGATTGAAAAAAATCTTCACTAACCCCGTGTCTGATAGAGGGCAATATCCAAATATATAAGTAACTCAAGAAGCTAACCACCAGAAAACCAAACAACCCTATGAAAAAGTCGGTTATAGAACTAAACCAAGAATTCACAAGGGAGCAATCTTAAATGGCTGAGAAATATCTAAAGAAATGTCCAAAGTCCTTAGTGAT
This sequence comes from Mastomys natalensis, assembly GCA_021653895.1. Taxonomy (NCBI): domain Eukaryota; kingdom Metazoa; phylum Chordata; class Mammalia; order Rodentia; family Muridae; genus Mastomys; species Mastomys natalensis. The sequence goes on from JAJTUV010005182.1 coordinate 34,336, forward strand.
CAGAGAAATGAAAATCAAAATGACTTTGAGATTCCATCTTACATCAATCAGTATGGCTAAGATCAAAACCTCAGGTAACAGCACACTTTGGTGAAGATGTGGGACCTCTGCAAGGTGATAGCTTTCATTATTAAGACAGTGCATTCACAGAGACCCTGTTATAATGTACTGTTTTCTGCCCTCAGAAGATACATCTTTTCTCATATGGTGACCATAGGAAAGTAAAGGTAAAGGTCCCAAACTATGTATAAGGAAAGTGATGATAAATACTTGAGACAGCATGGTAGGGACTTTTCTCCTAATATCTCATAGGAAGTTCATGAACTAGCATCTAGAAGCCCTCAACTTCTAATCAAATCCTTAAATCAATCCACACTTTCAAGTCACAATCAAATATTCCTTACACAGCTAAAGAAATTTTTATTCAGACTCACATAAGCAACCTCCTATTGAAATCCAGGCCCTGATCAGACTTTGAACTAAATACAAACTTGCTATTGTTTATTTTACTACTTCAGGAAACCTATAGACTATTTCACTCTGAAGAAATAGAAATGGGAAAGTATGACTTGACTAGACTTCCTATATTTAAGTGGTTAAACTTTATTGTTTATAATTAAAGGGACCTAGAACTGTAAAGGGCATAAGAAAGAAATGAGCAGTGTAGTTACTGACTACTTTGATAATTCCCAAATGTGTATTAGAGGAGTCTGTAGACTGCTATTCAATTTAAGTAGAGTACTATATCCACTTACTTTTCAGGAGAAATCTCCAGACAGCTGTACTATATGAAACCTCATAATTACCTGTGAATATGATCTTCTTCCATTCTTTACTCATACTGACAGTAGAAATTGCCTGTGAAATCCAATGCAGGTGTGTAAGTCCCCTCACCCAGTAGGAGCTATCAACAATCACAAGATTAATGGCCACACCTAAGTCTTTCTCCAAAACTGTCATCAGGTATACAAAATCCTAGATGAGAGTCCCCAAGATAAATATTTAATTGATTCAGTGGTCCTTTGCCTTCTCAACCCCCACCCTCAACTCCCCTTCCTTCCCAACCCCCACCCTCAACTCCCCTTACCCTGTGACTTAATTGTGCTAACCCTCTGGCCTAAATAGTGCTTTCTTTTAAACTTCATGCAAAATTTCTACCACAGATGACACAGTGACCCCCACTTTTTTAAAAAAGTAAAGGGGAGGAGATGTGGGACTGCGTAAGGGTATCCTGGTTCTTGGCTGGGCATGGGCCTAGAACCCGAGCATCCAAGGAGAAAGACAGGAGTTCAGCCACGTCCCAGAACTCAGGGTCCTAACAAGCAGTCTAGTCTCCATAGACCTACATTGTTCAGTCACATAGGCCATTACAGCCCCTCCCAAAGTGCACAGGTAGAGGGTGTAACTACAGGCCTCAGGCCCTAGAGATTTACATACTAATGAAGGTCAGAGGGCAGAGCCAATTAAGCATTCCTCCCCAGACCCTTCCTACTTCTCCCTCCCTATTTAACTCAGGCCTGCCCTGAGTTGGGGGGGGTACATCCAGATCCATTCACCATCTACCATGATAATAACCCTTTTGGAACCAGGATTCCTCATATCATTGGGGCCTGCCAGGCCTGCCGCCACCAAAGCCACCAGCCTCCTGGAACTCCAGACCTTCCTCCAGTATGTGAGACAGGCTCCCTGGAGGCCTCCAGGCAGCCTCCACCTTGCATGTCCCGGCTGCTGCCACGTGGGTCCAGGGACTCCCCACTGGCCCAGTTTTTCCCACATATGTTCTACCAATGGAGCTTAGAATATATTTTGTGAGACACCTGATAGCTCCTATTTCTTTTAGTTTATGTTTGGATACCTGATCTTGAGTCTACTTTTCATTTCTCCTAGAAATGCCTTTATGTATAAGAATATCCTATGACACAGAGATTATTTCTAGTTCATCTATATTCTCTCTCTGTGTGTCTCTATCTCTGTCCTCTCTGCTCTCTCTCTCGTCTCTCTGTCTCTTCTCTCTTCTCTTCTTCTCTCTCTGTGCCTGTCTCTCACTATCTCTCTGTCTCTCTCAGGTACAACTGCTATTCATTAAATATTTAATTAATATTTTAATGCTGCATCTTTGGAAAAATTCAAATCATTTTTGCACAAGAATTCTGCTAACACCACTATCACCTCTGCATCCAAACATTTTATATTCTTTCTAATAAGAACTGACACTTATTCAAGTCATCTGTGTGCATGGATATGGCACCATCTTCTGGAACATGCATTTTATTTATTGGAAATTTTATTTACATTTCAGATAATCTCCCCTTACCTCATTTTCCCCCTCCCTCCAGGAACTCCCTATCCCTTCCCCTCTCCTACTGCTTCTATGATGGTGTACCCCCACCTACCCACCCCTGAAACTCACCTCATGCATCTCAGAATAAATCTTACTCAGTTTCTTCCATCAGCTAATTAAATGCCAACAACTACTCTAGTAGGAGATTCTTCTCATTAGTTTTGACAACAGTCATACCGGAATTTTATCTGGCATGATCTTGTCTAAAAACTGTCCAATCAGTACAGCTTTTGTGAATTCAAGATTCCAAATGCACAGATTGAAAAAAATCTTCACTAACCCCGTGTCTGATAGAGGGCAATATCCAAAATATATAAGTAACTCAAGAAGCTAACCACCAGAAAACCAAACAACCCTATCAAAAAGTCGGTTATAGAACTAAACCAAGAATTCACAAGGGAGCAATCTTAAATGGCTGAGAAATATCTAAAGAAATGTCCAAAGTCCTTAGTGATCAGAGAAATGAAAATCAAAATGACTTTGAGATTCATCTTACATCAATCAGTATGGCTAAGATCAAAACCTCAGGTAACAGCACATTTTGGTGAAGATGTGGGACCTCTGCAAGGTGATAGCTTTCATTATTAAGACAGTGCATTCACAGAGACCCTGTTATAATGTACTGTTTTCTGCCTCAGAAGATACATCTTTTCTCATATGGTGACCATAGGAAAGTAAAGGTAAAGGTCCCAAACTATGTATAAGGAAAGTGATGATAAATACTTGAGACAGCATGGTAGGGACTTTTCTCCTGAGATCTCATAGGAAGTTCACGAAACCAGCATCTAGAAGCCCTCAACTTCTGATCAAATCCTTAAATCAATCCACACTTTCAAGTCACAATCAAATATTCCTTACACAGCTAAAGAAATTTTTATTCGGACTCACATAAGCAACCTCCTATTGAAATCCAGGCCCTGATCAGACTTTGAACTAAATACAAACTTGCTATTGTTTATTTTACTACTTCAGGAAACCTATAGACTATTTCACTCTGAAGAAATAGAAATGGGAAAGTATGACTTGACTAGACTTCCTATATTTAAGTGGTTAAACTTTGTTGTTTATAATTAAAGGGACCTAGAACTGTAAAGGGCATAAGAAGGAAATGAGCATGTGTAGTTACTGACTACTTTGATAATTCCCAAATGTGTATTAGAGGAGTCTGTAGACTGCTATTCAATTTAAGTAGAGTACTATATCCACTTACTTTTCAGGAGAAATCTCCAGACAGCTGTACTATATGAAACCTCATAATTACCTGTGAATATGATCTTCTTCCATTCTTTACTCATACTGACAGTAGAAATTGCCTGTGAAATCCAATGCAGGTGTGTAAGTCCCCTCACCCAGTAGGAGCTATCAACAATCACAACATTAATGGCCACACCTAAGTCTTTCTCCAAAACTGTCATCAGGTATACAAAATCCTAGATGAGAGTCCCCAAGATAAATAACTTAAAAAATGTTGTTCATGGCTATAATTGCCGAGTCCCTAAAACATTCCATTTACCTTTTTTTTTTTTCCTGTTTAGACACCTGTTCACTGGGGCTTATATTCTAGTAATAAGAAGTCTGCTCCACATGACAGCAATCTCACTTATGCTCTCCTGCTCTATTTATGTATCTGCAAATCTTCATTGTTCCATTGCTAAAATATTTGTTTTATCCTCTTTTCACTCTGTAGAATACAGAGTGAAAGAAAATTAGTAACAAGAATCTGGGAGGATGTAAGGACAAGAAAATGTGGAAGAGCTGGAAAGACAATTTTTTTGAGATAGATATAAATATTGAACACAATTCAGCTGATAACATGATCAAGGCCTGCACAAATCCATCTAATGGATCCATACACCAGGGAAACAAGAGGCCACAAGACACAATAGGAATAACTTTAGATGAAATTTGCAAATAAGGGGAAACTGAACCTGTAGTGACCACCTCCAGTAGATAGGCAACAGCCCCAGTTGAGGGACTGGGGCCTCCCAGACACCACAAAGTTTTTAACCCAGAAATTGTTCCCGTACAAAGGAAGAACAGGGACAAAAATAGAGCAGAGATTGAAGAAAGGATGATCCAGAGACTTGCCACCTGAGGAATCATCCTCTCTGCAGATACCTAACCCCTGCACTGTTGCTATTACAAAAAGGTGCTTTCTGACAGAAACTGGGTTCTGACTCTTCCTTGGAAGTTTGGAAAGCAACTGACCAATGCAGATGTAGATCCTTGGAGCCAAACATCAGAATGAGATTAAGGATCTTTGCCAGGGAGCTAGTGGAAGGATTTGAGGTAGCAGAGGAGGATTACAAACCCTATAGGAAGAACAATGTCACCTGGCGACCGACCACCCAGAGCTCTCAGGGACTAGACCAAAAACCAAAGTTGTATACAGGGAGGGATCCATTGCTCCAGATACATATGAAAGCAGAGGATGGCCTCTTCTGACATCAAGTGAATTTTTCTAACAAAAGATGTCTTGTGCCTCCCTGGGGTCTGAAGTCAAGATCCAATTATAATGCAGAGCTAAACTATTTCTAAGGAGAAATAAAACTCAAGACTCTATTTTATTTACGGTAACTGGGACTCTAAAGTAACCTTAATTTCTAGCAAGTGATTCTTTACATTTCTTTTAATGGAATTTTGTCATATTTAAAATTTGAGCAGAAAGAGTGATTATTCTTACATGTCTTAACACTCTCTCTGACTTCTAAGTCCTTGTATGTTACATCAAGGGTAAGGATAGTTTTTAATAAGTGTTCCAGGGGTTAAAAATTAGGTTGAAAATCAGCAAGTTGCTAAGGCACCCTTTCTCCAGACTGCTTTTCCTTGAAGGTACCTGTTTCCAAACTAATTTTTCTGCTCATTACCTGTTTGACCATGGCCATCCTACATTACAGAAATGTATCAAACTCAAGGTCCATAGATGTTTAGTACACTTCATTTATGTATCACTTTCTCTATTAGTTTTATAATTATACACTTTTAACATCTTTGAAGACAGAGATGCATGTAACTTTCTGTGTGGAAGAGACTGGATACAGAGTGTCTTTTGATTTTATTTGTTCATCTGTGTGGGAATGGAAACAGTTATGAAGTCAGGAGAGGATGATCTCTTACAAGCTGTGACATCTACACTCCCAAGATATTAGTTGTGTGCCTGACAGAATAGATCAAGTGTAGTGCAGCATAAAAATGTCATTTGTGAAAATCCCCAAGATACCATTAGAATCATTAACTACAGCTGACAGGCAATGTTGGAAATTCCCACAGGATTGTGTTTGGTGCTCATCATATTCTTCTCTGATCTCCAGAAGAGCAGGTTGGAGGTCCTTGGAGAGTCAACAGCTACTGTTTCATACTTCATATCTGTAACTTTGCATGGATATAAGAACAGTAAACAAAAGTAGATGTATAGCTCACTGATCTTTCATACTTAGTAAGCTTTCACATACATACCTGACAATATATTCATAATAAACTTGCTCATGACAGTTATATTTCAAAATGATTTGTTATATTATCATCCAATTTACTATTATATTCTACTACATAATCATGAGGGCAAGAGTAATATTTGGATCAAGTAGTAATGCACAAAGGAGTCCTAAAGAGGTCATTTCCAAAAGGAACTTTCAGTCATGATGGGA
>JAJTUV010005183.1:0-11111 GCA_021653895.1 Mastomys natalensis
CCAGTTATACATTCCTAGGCAAATACCCAAAAGATGCTCTAACATATAACAAGGGTGCATATTCTACTACATTCACAGCAGCCTTATTTATAATAGCCAGATGCTGGAAACAACCCAGATGTCTATCAAAGGAGGAATGGATACAGAAAATGTGGTACATTTACATAATGGACTACTATTCAGTTATTAAAAATAATGACTTCATAAAATTCTTAGGCAAATGAATGGAACTAGAAAATATCATCCACAAAGTGGTAACCCAGTCACAAAATGACATGTACTCATTGACAAGTGGATATTAGTCCATAAGTTTGGTATAACTCCAATACAACTCACAGACAATATGAAACTCAAGAAGGAAGACCAAAATGTGGATGCTTCAATCCTACTTAGAAGGGGAACAAAATATTCATAGGAGGTATAACGAGGGAGGGAGAGAGATTGGGGAGGGAAATAGGGGGCAGTGTCTGGTGTGGGAGGAGACTGAGACAAGTACAGAGGGTCAGGAAATTGAACAGAGGAGTGAGGCAGTGGGGTATGGGGAACTGGGGGTAGCCCCTGGGTGGGTGGTTGGTGGAGCACCATCATAGAGGCAGGGTAAGGCCTAGGGATATTGGGTTTGGGGAGGGGGAATCCAGGAAGGGGACAACATTTGGAATGTAAATAAAGAGTTAAGTTTCCTCAGTGCTTAATGAAGCACAGAATCATAATAAAGAATTAATAAAGAGTTAATTTCCCAGAATTAAATGAAGTACACAGATTTATAAAGTAAAATAAAGCATGCAGAGTTAAGGAAAAAGCCAGCAGTTTTCAACCATAGAGTAAGCAAGACAGTGTTAAGTTTCCAGAAGCCATCTGCTTATAGCATCAGTACAGGTAGAGAGAGTCTTAAGACTGGAGATTGTAAGTCTTTTGGCCTTTCCCAATACTGTCTGTCACCTCAACTGAAACCTCAAAAGGCAAGGCTGGTCCCAGCACATTACTCTCTTCCCTCTCATTCCTGAATTGATCCTCCAAGTATATTCTTTCATCATCCATCCTCCCACAACTATCTACTTTGTTTTGACTTATTAAGGAGATTACTCCTTGCTGCTTGTCCTATACTCTGCACCTAACCTCTGTGGGCATATGGATTGTAGACTTCTTATGGAGAAATTAAAATGTAATATCCACATAAAAGCAAATACATGCCATAATTGTCTGTTTCAGTCTGGATTAACACAATCAAAATAATTTTTTTCTAGGACCATCCATTTAGCTGAGAATTAATAACTTATTTTTAATAGAAAAACAATATTGTAATATTGTAATATTATCATTGTAATTGATTATAAATGTATCATATTTTCATTATGCTTTTATCTGTTGATGAACATTTAGGCTGTTTCCATTTTCTATTACTGAAAGGGCCAATATAAACATGGTTGAATAAGTTCTCTATAGTAGGAAGAATAGCTCTTTGAGTACACATCTAAGACTCATATAGATGGATCTTAAGGTAGAAAGCTATGTCTAGCTTCCTAGAGAACCATCACACTGATTTCTGTGGTGACTGTACACATTTGCATTAACACCAGCTATGGATGATTATTTCCCTTATTCAACATCATGAGCAATCATTTGTTTTATTGATTAGAGCCATTCAGATTGGTGTTAAGATGTAATCTCAAAGTAATTTAAGATGTATTTCCTTTATATCTAAGAATGTTGGACATTTTTGGTATTTAACCATTTGTGTTTCTTTTTTTTGAAAATACCCTGTTTAGTTATGTACCTCATTTTAAAATTGTGTTATTTGTTGTAATGTCTAGATTTCTTATTCTTTACATATTTTAGATATATAGTTGGCAAAGATCTTTTCTCATCTTATAATTTGATGATTTATCCAGATAATGTTGCCTTTTGTTGTGAAGAAACATTTCAATCTCATGAGGTCCCACTTAGTAATTGTTGATCTTAGTGCCTGTTCAATTGGTGTTGTGTTTAGAAGGTCTTTTCCTCTGTCAATTACACCAACACCCTTCCCCACTTTTTCTTCTATCATATTTAGTGATTCAAGTCTTACATTGAGATTTTTTTCCATATTTGTCATTGAAATTTTTGCAGAGTTATAAATATGAATCTATTTAATTCTTTTTCATGCAGGCATACAATTTGACCAGTACCTTTTGTTGAAGATATTGTCTCTTTTCCAGCTTATATTTATGACTTCTTTATCAAAAAAGAGATGTTTATATGTGTGTAGATTTATGTTTAAGTCTTCAATTACATTTATTAGTATACATTCATACCTACTGCATCCTCTTTTTTATCACTATAGAATTCTAGTATAATTTGTGATCTCTCAAGCTAAACCTTTATTATTCAGGATTGTCTGTGTTTGTTTTTATGTTTCCAAATGATACTGAAAACTGTCCTTTCACATTTTATGAAGATTTTTTCGAGAATTTTATGCAGATTGAATTGAATATGTAGAGTGTCTTAGGAAGACTGACCATTTTTACTGTACTAATTAGACTCATCCATGAGCATGGGAGATCTTTCCATTTCTAATATCATTTTCAATTTCTTTGTTGTTTTCTGCTACCACTTTTGGATATTAGGAATCTGTGGGTTGCCTAGTATGGAGTGCTGCTAAGTGCTTGCCATATGTGCTGCTCAGAGTCCTAAATAGAACTGCTTTAGGTATTAGGTACTGACAGGAATGGATTTCGATGTGTTAGAAGGAAGAATGTTGAAATATTCCACATTGAAGAGGAAAGCTGCATATACTTAAAGTCAGAAAGGGAAGGTAGGCTTATGCAGGTGGTTTGCTACAGAGCTGGGGATAAGATCATGAGTATGCAGTGAGGGACAAGAAGGAGAATGAAGATTTCTTACCTGATTTCCCAGGCCTGGTAACCAGCTGGAATCCAAGTAGAGTGTACTTCCACATATTAGTTAATTGGAAGCTTGTTTACAGTTTTAGAGAGTTAGTCTATGATCATCATGGAAGCATAGAATGATACAGACATGCAGACATAGCACTGGAGAAATAGATGAACCTTTACATTGTATCTTCAAGTTGTAAACTGAGAAAGAGTGCAAGACTGGGCTTCATATATGGTTTTGAGGCCTCAAAGCCCAAACCTAGACACACCTCCTACAACAATTGTACCTCCTAAGCTTCCCTAAAGAATCTACTATCTAGGAACCAAACATTCAGGTATATGAGGTAATAGGGGCCATTCACATTTAAGCAACCACACTTGGTATTATTGTTAAGGTCAGGTGGATATATATTTTGTTACTACAACATAAAAAAAAAAAAACCCTAGAATTATCAGTTCTATCTATGTATTGCGGAAAGATACAGAAAAATATACATATAACTTGATCTACATGAGATCAAAGTTAAGCTGGATTAATTAATAATATTCCTGCATTAACATACCTTTTACATGGAAATGTCTGATACTTGGAATTAAGATCTCCTTCCCCACAAATGAGAACTAACTGTTTATTATAAATACAAGGATTTGTAATAATTTATAAAAGTTCTTATTTAAAAAATAAACACCTTTTTATTACTGTACTTAATATTAACCTTGTACTGAGATAATTAAGTTTGTTCTCTTTAAATATTGAGGTCTTAGCAATAAATAAATAATCACATAGATGAGACTGAGAAGAGAGTATGTCAGGAAAAGCCTTATATCTGAATTGACAAGCTGATCTCCTAACTCTAGTATCTTTATATGATATTCAGATCCTAAGGATCAGAATTAATACAAAATCTAAGGCCAACTACACTACAGACATTCTTTCTCTCCAATAACTATGCCTATTAGAGAAGACCGGGTTTAATTTTTCAAGTCTTAGTGCCTATAGAGTTCTTGAAATGTCCATATAACTTAAAAACAAGCAAGATCCTCTGTTCAAGACTAGCTCTGACAGTTATGTTCATTGATCTAAGGAAGGAATATGAGATCAATCTCACTGAAATAAAGCAGGCATACATCACTCACTTGTTTGTACATGTCAGGGGGAACTGAGATGAGGCAGTAGAGCTAGTGACTGATCACACAGCAAACTTTTCTCTGATGGAATAAAGTTCAGTTCACTGATATCAGCATTTCCTGTGACTGGCAAGAAATTCTCTGAAATCTTGAAATTCTCTGGGGGCAGGCAAGAAGGAAAAAGGGAAAAAAGGAAAGAAAAAATCATAAACAATACATAAACATAAAGTTGGTGGATGAAACAAGACCAGCTCCAACAATTTCATACATACATACATACATACATACATACATACATACATGCATATGTACATACATATATACATAGTCACATATTTGATTGATGGAACGAAGGTCCAATATATGCATACTTATATGTATACATTTGGTGGATAGAGCTAAATCCAATGATCAGACTCAAAGAACTTTCTTTTTTCTTTCAGCTTCTTATACAATCTAAGGCAAGCGCTCTCCATGGAAGAAAAAGATTACAATATAGCCACAAGGTATGTATTATCTGAAAACAACCACCACAAAATATTCTTCAAAAATAGATTAAAATCATTACACAAAAGTTTACAAAATTACATGATTACTGATTATATGTTCTTTAAAAACTCATACCTAACTAAACATTTCTTATTTACTTTCTCTATACAAGTCCATCATAACACTTAAGCAACAATTCTTTTGTCATAAGTTAACAAAATTTAAGTAAGCCAAGTCTATATTTTCAAGTTTTTCCTTATGTTTAGCTGATGATAATTATATTTACCAAAAACAGATCAATGATCTTATGTCTTATTTTTGAAGTCTTGTTCAACCAAACTGGTTAATCATCTATTCTCTATTCTTATATGCAAGATATAATTATTTCATCATTATTCACAAACCTCTCTTTTCATGGTTCACAGTGAAACCTGTGGTCACATCCATCGATCACAATGTCCAGAAATTGAGACACAACCTAGATAAAATGTTTTGTTTGATCATTAACTTGTTTTGTCCCAAGCCCTTTTTCTCTTCTTAGTACAAGTATAAGCTTATAGCTCAGGAAATCTCACTTTACTCCTTTTTTAACCTACACATCCCTCAGTGTTCTACAAGAGAGCTGGCACATTCTACATTTAATTCTACCTTCATTATATCTTTCTGTCAAACAACTTAAACTATGTCTGTAAACTTTATATCAACTACTTTAACATCCTAAAATCAAATCAAAGATTTTGTAAAATCCTTAATTCATCTAAATAATATGATTTTTTGAAAGTTCATTGTAGGAAGCAATTCTTCCCACCATTAAAAGATGGTGCTTGGCATGTAGCCAGCAAGCATGAGTAGGCACTGTGGCTGTGGCTCATTAAAGAGAAAAGGCTTGTACTTCCAGGTGTGGTACACATCTGACTCTGATGATTACAAGGGTATTAGAAACAGATGCTGCAATGATCAGCCCATCTCACATCATATGGAGCAGCCAATGAACAGTGACAGCGTGGCAGCTGCTGATAGGATTAAGGCAATGCATATAAGGGGCTGCTGGGGCAGTAGAAAAGGAGGAAGGAGGAAAGGAAGAAGGAGCAAGCTTGCTGTACAAGGAAGCCTGAATAAACTGCTTGAAGAAGAACATGGTTGCCATTGCCTTATTCCGCTGGTCAGATGAGGGTAGCGACAGTTCATCTTTATATTGATCTAAAGAAAAACTTCCAATAAAATGGATCATCTTCAGGAAGCTCACCTGTCCACTGTAGTTCCTTCTTCATGGCATTCACTAATTTTCACTTCTCATGTCACAGTATGTCTGAGATGGTACTGGCATAGATCATATCGAAACATCAATATAGGAAAAACACATAGGTGATCTACCACACATGAAAGAAACATGCAGTTGACCCATAAAAGATGATCAAAAAAGATCAATATCCAAGGGAACATTCAGGAAAGTGATGACAAATTTGAAGGCAATGGTGAGAGTTCTAAGAGATAAATGCCATCTTCTATCATGATTTTTTCCCTTTGTGAAAAACATTGATCCATCACCAATTCATTCAGAGTGGAGTTATCTGGAAGCCATGGTCCATACAGGCAGCACATCTGACTCTGATGATCACATGGGCATTAGAAACAGATGCTGCAATGACTCAGGACTGTTGGAGAAAAGAGAAATGGTGACAGTAAATGTAGTTTAGATTCATTTCCCTAGATATGTGTATCATATACCAGTCACTCAATACTCAAGAAATAAAGTAATAGCCCTCTAGATAGTCTGGTCTATGTCTGATTGTATTTTCTAACACTTTTCATTTGATGCTTTAATAACTGCAGATGGTCTCAACTGCCAACTCTGTAAACTGCTTCTGGGAATTGGCAGAACACTGCTCATGCAGTAGATATTGAGTGGCAAACACAAAAATGAACTTGAGACTATTCACTGAAGATAATATTAATTGTTATATTTCACTTCTCTTTGTAACTATGTTAAGTAAATTAAATATTCATAGATTCATTCTTCTATTTATGACATCTGAACAACAGCAATATTATTGTTGCTGTACAAAGGAATACTTGGTTTAAATTCCAAAATAATGAAATTATTTTCCCTTGACACTTTTCTGACTCATTTCATGCTTCCTAAACACAAAAATATGTTAGGGATTTGCATAGGAAATTAGGTTTCATGTGCCCAACTATCTAATAATAGATTTTATTTGATAATTAATTTGTCCCCAAACATTTTTCCCTTTCATTACACAATTATATGATTGTACAGTATGAAAGCTATCCAAATTTCCATCCTATCATGGGGAAATTGTCTTAGGTGAACTCCTTCCTGATGCTGAGTAGGCACTCCAGCACCAAGATTTTCCAATACGGGTTGATTTTTACTTTAAATTGTGCTTTTGCATTTTATCAGTCCCATTTTATAACTGGGTTTATAGGATTTATCTCCATTATTATCCTTCAATGTCTTCATTACTTAGTGTTTTATAATAATTATTTAAATTCCTTCTACTGCATGTACAATAAAAATGGCAAATAATATATATGAATTGGGTTTGACTTCTGAGAGGAATCAACTTGTTATCTAAAGTCCCAATGCAAAGTCATCCAATAGAACTTGAGCAGATTATGAACTGCCAACCACCAAAATAAATATGCACCAGGGTGGTAGCAGCACACCCATATAATTACAGCACTTGAAATCCACACAAATTCATAAAAGCAACTTTACTAAAGCTCAAAATATGCATTGAACCCCAACAATAATAGTGAGATAATTCAACACCCCACTCTCACCAATGGACAGATCTTTGAAACAGATATTAAACAGAGACCCAGTGAAATTAATAGAGGTAATGAACTGAATATATTTAACAGGTATATAGAGAACATTGTACCCTAAAACAAAAGAATATACCTTCTTTTCAGCACCTCATGGTACCTTGTCCAAAATTGACCATGTTATTGCTACTAAACAAGCATCAACAGATACAAGAAGATTGAAATAATTTCATGTTTCCTATCTGATTACCACAGACTAAGGCTAGACTTTATATAATAAAAAAAACAACACACAACACACACCACACACACACACACACACACGGAAACTGAACAACCCTGTACTCAATGATAATGTGGTCAAGGAAAAAATAAAGACAGAAATTAAAGACTTCCTGAAATTCAATGAAAATCATGATGACACAGCATACCAAAACTTTTGGGACACAATGAAAGAAGTGCAAAGAGGAAAAACTCATAGTAATAAGTGCTTTCCTAAAGAAACTGGAGAGATTCAACACTAGCAAAATAACAGTACACCAGAAAGCTCTAGAACAAAAATCAGTAAAAACACACAAGAGGAGTAGACAGCAGAAAATAGTCAAAGTCAGGGCCGAACTCAACAAAATAGAAACAAAGAGAATAATACAAAGAATCAACAAAAAGAAAAGCTGGTTCTTTAAGAAAATCAACAAGAAAGATAAACGCCTAGCCAAATTAAATAAAGGGCACAGAGACAGTATCCAAATTAATAAAATCAGAAATGAAAAGGGAGACATAACAACAGAAACAGGAAATTCAAAAAGTCATCAGATCTATCCTACTACATAAGCAACAAAACTTGAAAATCTAGATGAAATATATGATTTTCTAGACAGATACCATGTACTAAAGTTAAATCAAGAGCAGGCAAACTATTAAAACAGGCCTACATCTTCTAAAGAAATAGAAGTCATTGAAAACCTCCCATCCAAAAAATGCCCAGGGCCAGATGGCTATAGGGAAGAATTCTACCAGACCTTCAAACAAGACTTAATACCAATACTTCTCAAATAAATAATAAATAAATAAATAAATAAAATAAATAAATAAATAGAAACAGAAGGAAAACTACCTAAGTCATTCTATGAAGTCACACTTACTCTGATACCTAAACCACACAAAGATGAAACAAAGAAAGAGTACTTTAGGTCTGCAAATAACTTTTTTTTTTACAGCTCTTGTAACAACTGAGCCTTCTGTGGGAGAACATCCTGCTGTAGGCATGATGCACCAGGCAGAGACTTTCCACTTGATGGACTGTTGCCCTTCAGTTGTGATTTTCCCTCCCTAGTTTTGTATATATATTGAACCTGCTCAGTAAAAGCTTTGACATTCTCTTTTGTCAAATGACCCGAGTCTGAATCTGTGTTTTCCTTTAATCCCCAGGCGTAAGCCCAAGCTCTGTACCCTGGAGGCACTGGTGCTGTAAAGTGGAGGTCCTACTGAGATTGGGAAAGTGAGGAGAACCTGATGGGATCGTTCTTGAAAGAAGCCAGCCAGTGTAGTGGGTGGAATGTATTGGAGAAGCGGTGTGGGATCAAACTGAGAGTAAGTAGTGCTAAGTGAGTTTTGATCACACCATGGGGACTACGAGTTCCTCCCTACAAGAAGTGTCACAGGATGATGCATCTAAAAAACCCTTGCATGAGGCAGAGAATAGCTCCAGTTCTGAGGATGAGGAAGAAATTTTAGAAAAGGAAATAGCTGATTTAAAGGAACAATTGAAGAAATGAAAGGTCCAAAAATTGGAAGGGGAGCCTGGAAAAGGGGAAGTGAAAGGCCCAGGGGAGCTTCTGCTGCTACAGCAGCAGTGTTGGTGGCATCTGCGTCAGTGGCAGTGGCAGGTGGGAGCCCACACCAGCCATGCCAAATAAAAACAAGAAGGAGAAGGAACCACCGAAACCAGTGAAAAGTGGAAAAGTTTCAAAGAAGGACAAGATACAGAAGCAGAGATAGCAAGCAAGAAAAACAGCCTTGCAGCTGTCCAGTCTTTGACATTTACTAAAATAAAAATACCAGACTCTCAGATCATCGTTGTCCCTATGAAGAAAGACAAACAGCAGGATTCTTCATGGTTTAATGCCAGCAATAATAGAGAACTGCCAAAATTCACATCTTTAAAAGATGTTCCTTCTGCAGATCAAGAGAAGCTTTTTATCCAGAAGCTACTTCAGTGTTATGTCCTCTTTGACTTTGTTTCTGACCCACTGAGTGACCCAAAGTAGAAGGAAGTTAAGCGAGCTGTGACAAGTGAGATTCTGGAGTATATCACCCACAATTAGAACGTAATCACAGAGCACATTTACCCTGAGAGGCCATCCACTTGTTTGCAGTTAACATGTTTTTTTTTTGCCACCTGCCTCCAATCCTACGGTGCAGAATTCGATGCAGAAGAAGATGAACCAATGTTAGAAGCAGCCTGGCCTCATCTGCAACTTGTTTATGAATTTTTCTTAAGATTTTTAGTCTCCAGATTTCCAGCCCAATATAGCAAAAAATTATATTGATCAGAAGTTTGTATTGCAACTTCTAGAGGTCTTTGACAGTGAGGATCCTCAGAAGAGAGATTTTCTAAAAACGACACTGCACAGAATCTATGGAAAGTTCTTAAGCCTGTGTGCTTACATCAGAAAACAGATCAATAATATATTTTATAGGTTTATCTATGAGCAAGAGCACCACAATGGCATAGCAGAGTTACTGGAAATCCTGGGAAGTATAATTAATGGATTTACCTTACCCCTAAAGGAAGACAAAAGATTTTCCTGTTGAAGGTATTGCTGCCATTACACAAAGTGAAGTCCCTGTGTGTCTACCATCCCCTGCTGGTGTATTGTGTCATGCAGTTTTTAGAGAAGGACAGCACCCTCACTGAACCAGTGGTAATGACACTTCTCAAATACTAGCCAAAGACTCACAGTTCAAAAGAAGTAATGTTCTTAAATGAATTAGAAGAAATTTTAGATGTAATTGAACCATCAGAATTTGTGAAGATCATGGAGTCTCTTTTCCAAGTTAGCCAAATGTGTTTCCAGCCCTTACCTCCAGGTGGCAGAGCAGGCACTCTATTACTGGAACAATGAATACATCATGCGTTTAATCAGTGACAATGCAGAAAAGATTTTGCCCATCATGTTTCCGTCCTTATACTGCAACTCAAAGACCCAATGAAACAAGATAATACAGGTTATGATATACAATGCTCTGAAACTCTTCATGGAAACGAACCAGAAACTCTTCTATGACGGCACTCAGCAGTTCAAAGCAGAGAAACTCAAAGAGAAGCTAAAAATGAAAGAGTGAGAAGAAGCATGGGTTAAAATAGAAAATCTAGCCAAAGTGAATCCCTAGGTACTAAAAAAGAAAGGTCAAAGTGGTTCCAGAAACTTTGGTGGTGGTCGTGGAGGCGGTTTTGGTGGCAATGACAATTTTGATTGAGGAGGAACTTCAGTGGTCACGGTGGCTTTGGTGCAGCTCTGGTGGTGGTGGATATGTCGGCAGTGGGGATGACTATAATGGACTTGGCAATGATGTAAGCAATTTGGAAGTGGTGAAGCTACAATGATTTTGGCAATTATAATAATTAGTCTTAAAATTTTGGACCGATGAAGGGAGGGAACTTTGGAGGCAGGAGCTCTGGCCCTTATGGTAGTGGAAACCAGTACTTTGCTAAAAAAACCATGAAACCAAGGTGCTTATAGGGTATTCCAGCAGCAGCAGGAGATGAGGCAGTGGCAGGGGGTTCTAATTGTAACCAGGACAACAGCTTAGCAGGAGATGGTAGAGGCACCT
>JAJTUV010005184.1:0-11497 GCA_021653895.1 Mastomys natalensis
ATGTGAGTAGTCATTTACATTCCAACAGACATGCTCATCATCTCAGGGACATAGGCCATGTTTTTGGTGAGGGGGACATGTTCCCTTAGATGCCCACCCCAATTGGAGTTGTACTATCTTTGTGATGGGATTTGGGGTGAAGCTGCCCCCTGAGCTGAGATGGATCACGGAGGACGTCAAGAGGATCGAATGGGACTGCTGTATACTAAATCTCAGACAGCAGCAACCGTGAGCAGAGTGAACACTTGTTTAGGAATCAGGAAGATTGGTTTTCCTGGGATGTGTGACTGGAGGCAAGTGTCATTCTTGTCACTGTCAGGAGTAAAATGAAGGACTAGATTAGGTTCCTCCCTCCCTCTCAGCCTTTCTTTCCCCCTCTTCTTTTCTTCATGCTTCCCTGCTTGTGCTATGCATCAACACTATGGTCTATCATACGTTAGTCAGATGGATACTCTTCCACACTGAGCTGGCTGCATCCTTCCCAGGCCTAGATTAGATGATGTCTAAGGTCATCTTTAGTGTGGTGATTCTAAAATTGTCTTTTAAAATCTCTTTCCCCTGACTATAGATCTCTCAACTTCTTAAACTTACTTGATCTTGCCCGGTTTTCCCACTACTCTGCTTCTTATCTCCATACCTCTTCACCTATTTTCTTGCTGGTTCGTTCACTCTGTGATAACTTCAAGAAATATGTATCTCTAAAGCTAATAATCACCTTCTTCTTCTGAGATAGCAAATCTCCCTGCCAGGTCACCGCAGAGCAATTACCTGGCAAGTTCAAGATGTGTCTAGAATATTCATCTTACAAAGCCAAGCTTTCTTCAGTTTGAACCCTTGGTCCCCTTCAGAGTTTGTTTACTGATGCTTGTATGAAATGCCAGCTGGGTAGCCAGGTTTGAAATCAGATAATTTAACTAGGCTACAGGGTACTATGCTGAGTGTGCTAGTCTCCCCAGACCTCTGCTCTATAATAATACATTTCTCTAGAGGTATTCTGATACTAAGATTAATATAATATGATACTATTTTTTCTTCTGTGGTTCCCCAAATTCAAGCTGACAGGGGACTGGAGCCTCTGCCAGGCAAGGTGATCTGCCAGTTGAACGTGTCAACAAGAATCATACTCTTTTTCTTGGTGTTCAGTTAGCACTGATACCATGCATTGTTTAGGAAAAATAAGAAAAGCCAGAATGAATAATACTAAAAATACATCAAGTAAATTAAGAATATAGCAGTGAGTGCCTCTGGGGCTGATAGTTAACAGTCAGAGAAACATTGGGTAAGTTTTTGAGTATGCCCCAGATATTTCACAGGGTATTTGAAACACAAAATTAATCAGGTGTCCTGTATTTTCATTTGCTAAATGTAGCTATCCTATTTCTCAAAATAGAGTTAGATCACCAAACATCCCATCAGCAAAAGGGGATGATAAAAGGCAATTTGAGGGTGCTTTCAAAATCCTAAGATTCTGCGGTTTCCCACCTAAACCCCATATCTACCCAATTCATCAGAGAAGTTCAAGGCAGAGGTGAAAGCATTTTAAGACACTCAAGGACTCAGAAAAATATTCTCTTTATAGATTCCTTAGACAGTGTGCCAGGATGTGTTCTAGTTAAAGCATGGAATGACTCAAAAGAAGACACAGGGGTCATGAATGGGCAATTTGGGTTTAAAAAAGCAGAGAAGTGGTCCGTAAAACAATTGGTATAAAGTGGGTGTGGTGCTGCATGCTTCCAGTCCCCAGCCTCCAGAGTGCCTGTAATCATAGCACGCCTGATGAAGATGCAAGGAGATCACACATTTAAGGACAGTTTTGTTATTTAGAAAGTTCAAAATAACCAGGGGTATATGAGATCCAGTCTCAAACAAGCAAGCAAACAAACAAATGAGCCAAACCATATGAAAAACAAATTTAAGTAGACACACAGGTGTGTGTGTGTTCGTGCACACATACACTTACAGTCACCCCCCAACTCCCTCTCTTTCCTTTATAGAACTTACATTCAGACTAGATGATAAACCAAGTATATAGGTAAAATGTATGTGATAGAGTGTATGTGTGTTAGCTGAATCAGCAGAGGGAATAGGCAGTGCAGGGAGAGGGCTAGAGAGACTCCTCAGTGAGAATTTAAATTCTTGTCATTCTGTTCATCTGTTAGAGAAGGGACCTGGGAGCCAGCCACACTCTCCACTGTGCCTACAGAACAGTCAGTCCAGATGGAGGCAGGAAGACAGGGTCTCTAGGAGGCAGGCCTGGGAAAAGAAGGACTTCGGAGGGTACCAGATATGACAGAAAATTTAGAAATTGGGTTATGATCAGTAATGATAAAAACACGGGTTTAGGTGTACATTTTTTGCAACCTAAGGTTTGACCTCTCTTCTAGCCCACCTTCCAGCAGAGGGAAATAGAAGAGAAAAGTTATTAGGATGTGGGGGAAGTAGACCTGTTCAGCAGTAGTTCTTTGGGGGGCGAGCTCCATCTTCTTGGGCAGCAGTTCAGTCCCGTAGCAAACACCAAATTTGATTCAGCAGCTGCTGACAAGTCCTCTAGGCAGGCAGATACCAGGCACGAACCAGCAGCTACAGTCCAGTCCTTTCGGCAAGCAGACACCAGTAGCATCAGCAGCTTGAAGAAACCACCAGGCTCACCAACCAGTCTGAGTAGAGGCCGAGAAGCAGCAAGCTGTCTTAGGAACCTCACAGGCAGTTCTTGGGTGAGTTTCTTTCAATGGCAGCATTATCATAAGTTAAGCTCAATAATTCTATGTAGGTGAACCAATATATGTATGTTGTTAGTGAAGAATAGCGAGGTGGAGCTAACCAAACCAATGTTTGTGTTCTCTCCCACTGTCTGTGGGATCATATTTATACTCCTTCATCAAACATCCTTTCATGTCTTTGCTATATCAAAACATCTCTATACCTGTGTCTGCTTCAGGAAAACAGTCTCTCCTGTGTCTGCTCCAGCGAAAACATCCTTTCGCCTGTGTGCTCCAGCAAACCATCACTTGACATAACTAACTTTCCAAAGAACCTTAAGTTTCTACTTCACACATGTGCTAGATATATTTACAACCATTTAAATAATGGTGAAAACGCTGACATTCCTGATTCTAGAATGAACAGAGAGAGAAAGTGTGTTGCACAGTAAGATTAGAGTTAGGGGCCAATCTAGAAGCACCGGTGTGCTCTTTGTAACCAATGGAATGTCAGGCAAGATTATCTACAATAAGTGAAATAAAAGTGTGCTTCCAAAAATCCCAAAAGTAAAGAAGCCATTGAGCTATAGCCTTTGTGCAAGACTTGCCTGTAAACACTGAGAAATAAGTGTCGGGCATGGAGGAACCGAGCAGACCATCGTGAATCCACCAGAAAATTGATGGGAGAGCGAGCACTAGCTGAATAATCCACTATAAACTCACGCAGACCGTCACACTACAGAACTGCACTGCGCCTGTGCAGTTAAGGAGGGAACATACTGAAATGTCAGTGGGTGTCTTTAGAGAAGTGTGAGGATGGAAGTCAAAGGCAAACTATCACTTCTTAATTAGTCCCTTGGCAAAGGCTCTGAACAGTGTCCATTCATCATTTTGCCTTGATGAGGTGTCTGCTCCCCAATCTAGAACTTGCTTCTTCATTCCAAAAAACAAAGGCTCATTATGGAAATTAAAAAAAAAAATGAGACCACTTTCTAGTATTAAAGATAAGTTGTGGGCTTAGTGCTAGAGACAGAGATCCTACTTAGCATTTATCAGGCCCTGGACTTGACCCCGGGCACAATAAAGTAAGTACACAAAAAAGTCAAAGAAAATGCAATTCTTAAAATACTGGTGTGTTTTTACCCAGTTGTTTAAACTGATTGTATTCATACACAGCTGTGATGATGTGGAATAGGGACTCATTTTGATGAATACAGATTTACCAGTCTAAACTAATTAGCTTAGGTTCCGAAGATAATTTGTATCATTTTAAATCTCCCTCAGGACTGGAAATCAGGACTCAAACAAACCTGGTGTTGAAGTCTTTATGTCAGATACTTGACAAAACACAAGCAGCAGCGACATGAGCCTATCCATCAAGGAAACTAGGCCCAAGTCAAGTTCACACTGGAGCAACCCAGGCACTGGAAGCTATTAATTATAAGCCAATAGGACAGAATTAAATTACAGATGTTTCATATCTGTAGGTAACCACATCGATACCTCAATTAATTAAAGCATGTCTTCACGGGATGCTTCTCCCTCTGGCCTTGTCTCCCAATCTCCCTGCCGTCCTCACCTCATGCCCAAGGCCACCCTAATCTGGTGAATACCAGAGACTACCTTGAGCTTCCTCCTATCTTTGAGCATCAGCATGCTGATCCCCTGGCTTGGAAAAAAAATGTTTCAGATACAATAGGTTGCAACAAAAATGTTCTGGTTTCTGTAATGTGTAACTAATTCCTTTGCAGACATCCGATGCTTTTTTCTTTATGATGATATTGGATTTGAACCCCACCATGACTCATGGTATGAATGAACTCTAGCTTGGCTCCCACATTCACCTCTAAATGACCATGTGAACTTGGGCAAGTCACTTTTCCACTTTGTCAGTTTATTCGTCATAAAAAGGCATTGATAAGTGCCTATCTAGTTGTTACAAGAAGAATTATAAGAAATAATCCCTTAGTTACTTTCTTAGTGCTGTGATAAAATACCTTGAAAACTGCAGTTTAAGAAAGCACTTATTTGCCTGGCGTTCTGGTGGACTTACAGTCTTCATAGGGAGAGCAGAGGGAGCATTGGTAGCAGGAAGGTGGTGCCAGCACAGAGGCTGATGAAACCCTTCCGAAAACTCAAAGAGACAGAAGTAAAGAAAGGAAAAATAAAAAGACCAAGGCTGCTTATTTTTGCTTCTTCTGTGGTGAAGACCATGATGCAGAAGCAACAGGATAGGAAAGGCGTGGTGGCAGGCATAGAGGCTGATTGAACCACATTCGTACTCAGGGAGCAGAGAGTGAGCAGGAAATGGAAAGAGGCTATAAAGCACCAAGGCTGGCTGTATGTATTTGCTTTCTTGCTGTGGTGAAGACCATGATCAAAAGCAACCTGGGAAGGAAAGGGCCTGTTAGGTTTATAGCTTATGGTCAAACACTGAAGGAAGTCAAGAGCAAGAACTCTGAGACAAGAATTTGGAGCCATGGAGGGGTGCTGCTTATTGGCTTGCTCCTTGTCGCTTGCTCAACCTACTTTCTTATATACCTCAGAACCTCCTACTCAGGAGTAGCACATCAATCATTAATCAAAAAAAATGTTCTACAGATTGGCCTACAAGCCAATCTGAGGGAGGTATTTTCTTAACAGATGGGTCTTTTCCCAGATGATCCTAGATTGTGTCAAGTTGACAAACACACGTACATGAGTTTCCTGCGCCATGGACAGCTCTCTGCTGGACCCTACTTGCCCTTGGGGGTTGGGGGTGGCTATCACAGAGTCAGCAACACAGACTCTGGGAACAGGTGACAAACGCCGCACAGCAAGCTTATCTGAGCACTGCTGCAAGCTGCTTTAATATTCTTCACTATGCCGTCATTGGTCCCAAGAAAGCATCTCTTCTAAACGCAGTTCCTGATTGGCTGGCATTGTTTGCACCAGCAATTCTTGTCTCTCAGGCAGTCTTCAATTAGGTCCTCCGTTGTTCAGGAGCCTTGGCCTTGGGAGTGTGGCTTCTCAGCCCCCAGTGTTTACATAGAGGCAGTCCTGCTGTTCCTGACACACACACACACACACACACACACACACACACACACACACACAATCCCAACATACTTGCCTCCAATGCCCACTTCCTTCAGGATGACTCTGCTTCACAAAGTTTCACAGTATCTTCAAACAGTGTCATGAGAAGGCACTCAAATGTTAAGAACATTAACCTACAGGGGCCATTTCATTGTCAAACCACAAGAAAGAATGGAAACAAAGCCTTTAGTATAGTAAGTATAGTACCTGGCCTGTGGGGGAGCTCAGAGAGGTCTGGTACCGTTTGTTATTGCAGCTGGACTGCTGCATTAATGGTTGGCTGGAATGTCTACCCACTGTGGTTAGGGATTGCAGTTTTCAGTCTTCCTGTCATTTGTCTTGGGGCAGCACTTGGCGTCCAATCGGAGAATGCGTTTGAAGACTAACAAGTGAAGGAGTGGGTCATTGATTGAAAGTGATTTCAGCTGCCTTTGGATTTAGCACAATCATCTTCAAGGATTCTAGTTCTGAGAGTGGACCTTAGAACTTGAGAAGAGCTGGCCAGATTTAATTCAATGAACCAGGATTTTCCTAATTAAAAGAAAAAAAATCCTGAATGCATATACTGACTTTAAGGTTTAAGTAAGAGCCAAAGATGTGGGAACAATGCAAAAGTTGCTTCTTTTCTATAACATTTTTTAAAGCTCCAGGATGTTGGTATTTCTAGTCATCAAAGATGCAGGATTAAGGAGAAAAATGTGCTTGAAAGTGCTATGAAGACAATCGTAAACCACAATTCGAATGGGTAGTGTTATCAAAGTATTTTTTTACTTATTTATTTTTCTCTATAAAGCTATGGATAGTTTTATTTTGCTTTTAATAACATTTTTAATAATTATTAAAAAAAAATAGCCACATTATTTCCCCCTTCTGTTTCTTCCTCCAGCCCTTCCCAGGTCTCCCCCATCCAACTCCTTAATGTCTCTGCCTCTTTACTCTCAAATTGATAGATTTTATTTTACTATTATTAAATATACATGCATACATGAATATGAACAAATATATACCTACATCCTACAGAGTTCACCTTTGTTATTTGTGTGTATATGGTTTCAGGGCTGACCACTTTATTTGGATAGCCAATCAGGGGCCTAGTCCTTGGGAGAGGCTAACTCTTCCTCAGCTGTCACCAATTACCTGTAGTTCCTTGTCCAGGGATGTAACCTCATGAGATTTTTCCCCCATTCCTCATTAGCATGTCAATTGATAACTGTTATTGTGTAGCCCTTGTTTATGCATCCATTTCTATGACACACTGTCTCATAGCAGACATTCCGGTGTTCTGGCTTTTTAAATCTTTCTGTCCCCTCTTCTGTGATGTTCCCTGAGCCATTATTGCAGGAACTGGGATATAGATACCCACTAGGGCTGGGTTCCCCACCATTGGTTGATGTCTGCATTGTGCCTAGTTGTATTTGTGTGTGTGTGTGTGTGTGTGAATCTCCATTTTCTGTAAAGAGACACTTCATTGTTGAGGGGTGAGAGCTACATTTATCTACGGCATAAAGATAAGATTTAGAATGTAGTTAGGACTATGATGGTCTAGCAAAGTGGAAGTAATAGATTCTCTTTTAAGATCCATGACCTCACTAGTCCCAGGTTGTTGGCTAGGTTTCTAGTATCATGCATGATTTTCTTCCTGTTGAGTGGGCCTTAAGTTCACTTAGACGGCTGTTGGTTACTATCAACACCAGAGTGTCACTTACTGCATCTTTATAGACATCCTGCCATGCTGGTCATTATTGTAGTTCATAGGTATCCCAGCTGAGTAGGACTGTTAATTACTCCTTCTCTTTGAAGCTTGCATAGTATTATCAGATACCACTCGAGCAAGATCACAGGAAGGAAGGTTTCATGTTATCATGTATCTTAAGTGTGTGGTATCTTCAGCAATAAGGATTTATCTTCAACCTCTGGGTGACAACCAAGGGCTACATCAATAATCCATAATGCCATGGGAGTCACTTGGACTATAATAACCATCCAATCAAAAGGAGGTTTCTGTGCCTGGTACTGGGGATTTTGTTAGTCTATGGTTCTTGTGTGGAACATAGTCAGCCCAAGGCCATAATGCCCTTTAAGGTTTAAGATATTATATATGTACACACGTATACACATATCTTAAGTACACACACACATACACACATATATACATACACGCATATATATGTATGTGTATAATATATATTATGTATGTGTGTATAGTATAATTTTAGGCAAATAATAATAAAGTTCCTTGAGGCTTTATCAAACAGCCTTGTATTATTTATTTTAAAGAATACCTCTGTTTAGGTTTTTTTATTGTCATTTTTTCCCCTTTCCAGAGGATTACCATTGGTACACTTGGGTGACTCATGAAGCTCAGGTTCATCATTAATGCTTTTGTAGCTACATAGAATGGACTTACAGCCTCAGGGACCAAAATTGCTGAGGGTGCTTCTGCTCTGAGTGAGTTGCCCCACTCGACTCTCAGTATACTCTGACACCAGAGCTCTGATGCTCCACCTTTCCAATGTAAAGACATTTTACTCCCACTGACAAGCAGACTCCCTGGCGATGACGTGCCAGATGCTCCAGTAGTTACTTGGGAGGATAGTTTGTCTTGCTTGTCTCCAAGGTTGCTGAGCAACTCCAGTGAGTGATTTTATAAAGGACAGAGTGATCTGCAGCACACGGGTTTATTATTATTAAAAATGCACCTCATTTTCCTGGAATGTGTAGACAAAGAAATGTTGGGGATGACAGAAGCTGAAGCTAAATGAGGAAGAAGCATTAACAAAGCCTAATTACTAAATACCCCACAAATACCACAAGCAGAGCGGAACTTGACTAATTAATGACAGGAACCTCACATTTAAGTATTTCAGTTTTACTGGCTTCAATCCTCTTTGCCTATCAGGATTGGTTTATTTCCACCATCGAATACCTATGAAACCAGTGAGGCCTAACTGATGTGTGATTGATGTGGGCTCTGTTAATTATATGGCTGGGTTTTATGCACGAAACCATATCCTTGGTTTCTCTCCCTTAATTTACCTCGTTTTAACTGTTGGTCATAAAGCAGTTTCAGATTTATCTGCTCAATCCCAGAGCAGGTTTTGCAACTCAGAAGGTACCGGAGTCAGTTTAGGCACCCTGAGTGGTATAGTCGACGCGGGGGGGGGGGGGGGGGGAGAACTCTTGGGCCTGTAAGATGGATTGCTTGGCTTTTCCTTCCAGCCCTGCTGGCTCCCTCTCTGCAGCTGCTCACTGGTGCCGCAGCACATCTGTTATCATTAAATGCAAGCGCAGCATCAGCAGTGACAAAAGGCTTAATTGCTTCCTGACAGTCTATCAGATGGGGCTTTACTCACTCTCAATTTAGATAGCTAGAGATGATAACATCTGCCTACTAGCATCTCCCGAGCATCTGTTACCCTTGCTGGTAGTAGCACCTGATTTTCTTCTGGGATTGCACTCATTCACAGGCTTCTTCTCTTATTATTCCCTGTGGTTTCAATCTCATTTTTGTTGCTCCAGGGCTGGTTTTGGACAAATGGAATCCCAGTGGTTGGTTTCTGGATGGTCACATGACCCAAGCTTAGCCAATGAACGACACACAAACAGATTTTGTCAAGAACTATTTGAAAAGGATAACCCGTTCTTCTCTGGGATTTTAAGCCTTTAGGTCTTGGACTCCCTGCGTCTTTGCTGCCACTCAGTTCTGAGTGGTGAAGCCAGTACCTGAGGACAGGAGAGCTAGAGGGAGACACAGGCTCTGGTCATCATGGTTTGCATGTGGAGACTCCAGCAATGATTGAAGACAAGTTCATAAATGCACTACTGCATTATATAAGACAGTCTGATGGGAGTCTGTCACTTAGTCAAGAGTCCTGATCCAGATATTGAAACTTTAACCCAACACCTTCCAGTGCATGTAATGTATGTAAAGAGGCTTAGGAAAACAGAAAGAAGGCAGAGGATAGAACAAGGAGTTTAGAAGTTCACACACACACACAGAAGCACACATGCATACACATGTGCAAATACACACATATGAGAGACAGACATCACACACACACACACACACACACACACCACCGGGGGGGGGGGATGGGAATGGGAATGGGAATGGGAATGGGAATGGGAAATGGGAATGGGAATGGGAATGAGAGACTTATCCCATTATCCCATGGCATCTGGGTGGTAGAGAACACACTGTGTGCTCACTAGAAAACCCTGAGCATCATCCACCCACTCAGCCATAGCTTGCTTGTGTTAGGAGCTGAGGAATATGTCAGATGAGAAAGTCCATTAGCTCCTTTCATGGAAATGATGACTTAATAGTGACTCAAGACTAGGGACCTGGACAGACTGGAAATGAGCAGATCTGTCAGTGTTCTGTATGGGTATAAAATCTCACATGGGGATGGGCCCTATGGTTGACTGACTGACTGGCTTTTCTTCCTTTCTTTCTTGTTTGTTTCTTTGTTTGTTTTTTCCTTCTTTTCTTCCCCTCCCTCCCTCCCTCCCCTCCCTCCCTCCCCTCCCTCCCTCCTTCCCTCCCTCCCTTCCTTTCTCTCTCCTTCTTCCTATATGCCCCATTTCTTTTGAGACAGGGCCTCACATAGCTCAGGCAGGCCTTGAGCTTAATATCAGATGCTCCTGTCTTCACACCAAGAGGGCAGATGTCCCACTGCACTCAGCCTTATTAAGTTCTGAGGAGCAAAGCCAGGCTGGCAGCCTTGCCCAGGCTAGGCCAAGTACTTTACCATCTGAACTTTATTGACAGCCACCACCACCCAGGCGTGCACTGAGAGAGCTAACCGGATTCTCTGATTTCTGAGCTATCTTGATGCTATCATTAGCATTCTGCAGTGAGGTTCACTCTGGTCTGTTTTTGCTCTCAGCTCTTTTAACTTTCGACCTGCTAAAGCAACGATTCTCAACCTGTGGGTCACTCACCACTAGGTCACGTATTAGATGTCCTGCATGTCATATATTTACATATGATTCATAATAGTAGCAGAATTACAGTTATGAAGTAGCGATAAAATAATTTTATGGTTAGGGGTCACCACAACACAAGAAACTGGGTTAAAGTATTAGGAAGGTTGAGAACCACTAAACTACAGGAAGTTAAGGTAGATTAACAATAAGTCTTGAGTACTAAAGAATGCCAGTCATTAATCTATGCTCTAAAATATAGAGATTTTTATATATCTCTATATGGGCTGTTAAGACTGGATTTGGAGCACTTTTTCCCTAGTGAATGCTAAACACCTGTCTATGTGCTTGAACATACTTTATTCTCCCCAGCATCCGCAGCATCCAGGATTCATAGATGATAACACCAAGTTAGTGAAGGCTATGGGACCTGTGCATGTTGTCAAGTTAGAGGAAAAGACAGATCCTGATATTAGCTGGCCCTTGTGGGAAGCTGCTGTCCCTACTAGCCTGATGAGGCCTGAGACCTGTCACTCAGAGATCTTGGTGTCTTCTTTTAGTTGCATTTAAGTCTCTGTCACTGATCTTTTCTGTCCCTATTGCCAATTAACCTACAGCAATGTGTATGTTTCTTCCCTGCTAAAAAGCTTTCCTGTGTGCTTTTACCTGCAGAGAAAAATCTCATTTTTAAAAACAGGTGTTTTTTTTTAATCTGGGAAGGCAGTGCCTTACTTGATCTGGTGCCATGTGACACCAGAGTCTCACTTCTTAGAAATTCCTCTGCCCCCTTTTTT
>JAJTUV010005185.1:0-10091 GCA_021653895.1 Mastomys natalensis
TAAATTATTTAAATTTAAAAAATTTTTTAAGATTTTTTTGGGCCTAGAAAAAAATAAAAACCCCTTTTAAATGGAAAAACCGAAAAAAAAAAAGTTTTTTAAAAAAGGGCCAGGGGGGTGGTTTTTTTTTAAAAAAAAACGTTTTTTTGAATCCCTAAATTAAAAGGGGGGGGGGAGGGGCCGGGGGGGGGGAGGCCCCAGGGAGGAAAATTTTCTGGTTCGGGCCACCTGGCCTCAGGGTGAGTTCCCCGGACGCCAGGGCATACAGAGAAACCCTGTCTAAAAAAAACCAAAACCAAAAAAAAAAAAAAAAAAAAAAAAAAAGATTTTTTGAAGTTAATTAATTTATGTGACTTAAAGGAAGTCAGCTTCCGCTTCGGTTGGGCCCAGGCGCAGATCCCTGGAGGAGTCTCACGAACCTCCCAAAACCCGGCGAAGTGGGGCCCGCAGCTCTGACCCAGGCGTATCTCTGGTAAGGAAAGCAACACCCAACCCCAAACGGGGAAAAAGGGCCCCCCCACCGAGCCCCCACTGAACCAGGGATTTATCCGGGCCCGAAAAACCGGCTCCTTCCGGTCTGGGTCGGACTCCCAGAGATCCGGGCGGGAGCTCTACACCAAATCCCAAGAACCCAGGGAAAGGGGCTCCTAGGAGCTCTAACCCAAGCGTTTCCTACGCAGGAGGCGCAACACTTCCCAAAAAAACCCGGGGTAACTGGGACCCACCGGGACCCGGGTCTCATCCGGGCCCACACTGGTTCCTTGGGTTTGGGGGCCTGGGGCCAGCAGATCTCGGGCGCAACTCTCACGAATTCACGGGAACCAGAGGAAGGTGGCCCCCAGGAGTTTAACTCGAGCGCTTTTTAAAGTAAGGAGGCAGAAAACCCTCCCCCAACGGGAGTAACCGGGTTCCACGTGATCCAGGAATAAACCCCCCCCCGGGGGCCCTGATTCTTCCCGGGCCCGGGACCAAAGCCCGGACCAAAGCATGAGAGTTTGGGGCCCTAGCTCTAATTCACGCCACACCCAACCTAAACAGTTCGACACAACCAAGAGAAAAGGAAAGACGGGAAAGACGGTTTTCTGCCAGAGACAGCACAGGTAGCACCAAGGAGAACCAGATGGCAAAAAGGCAAGCGCAAAATACAACCAGAAACCCCCGGAACACATGTCATCATAAACCTAGTTCCCCCACTTAAGCCCTAAACCCCCCATATCACCAGGAAAGAAAGAGTAAACCCTAAAATCACTTTTAAGATGATGAGGGGGACTTTAAAAAGGACAAAAATAACATTCTCAAAGAACCCGAGGAAAACAGGTAAACAGGTAAAAGCCCAAAAAGAATCACAAGGAACAAACCAAACAGGTAAAGGTTTTAACAAAACCACCCCAGGATAAAAAGGGAAAATAGAAAAATAAAGAAATCACAAAGGGAGCTATTGGAGATAGAAAACCTAAGAAAGAAATCGGGAAAGTCCAGACCAAGCATTCCCAACAAAATAAAGATAGAAGAGAGAATCTAGGTGCAAAATCCCTAAAAATTTGACACAACTGTGGGAAAAACAAAAAAAATGAAAAAGCTCTTAACAAAAAACACCCGGGAAATCCGGGGCCCAAAATAAAAAGACCAAACCAAAGGGAAAAAAATTGGGGTATAAAGGGGGAAAAGATTCAAAACTTAAAAGGGGCCAGAAAAATATCTTCAACAAAATCATAGAAGAAAATTCCCTAACCAAAGGGAAACGAGTCCCAAAACATTCAAAACCCCTACAGAACACCAAAAGACTAACCAGAAAAAAAATACTCCCTCACAAAATAATCAAAACAAAAAATGCAAAAACAAAGAAAGAATTTTAAAAGCAGTAAGAAAAAAAGGCCAAGTAACTAAAAAGGCAGTTTTGCGGCCCAGCTTCGCCGAATAAGCAACGCGGCAACACGGATTCTTCCGACAGAAACCTTTTATTGTTCAGTCTTTTCCAAGTTGGAGAGGGACCCGAGTCGGGAGTGTCCTTAATAGGGCTTGGTTTAGGCGTGGGGCTCCATATTGGTCCTTTAGCAGGCCCATAACGAAAGCAGCTTGCATCACTTGTGGACAAGGCATGCGTAAACCTCGAAAGACCGGGAAAGGAAACCGGGCCATTTCTAATGGCGGGGGGGCTCCCGACTTTCCCCCCTTTTACTTTATAAAAAAAATGTCAAACGGTGCCCCACTACTCAGATCGCCAAAAGTTTCCCCTCAACTTCCGGCGTTCAAAGTGATGTGGTGGGCGGATTGTTCACCTTAACCCGGCAAGGGGAACCGGCCCGGGGAGATTACAGCCCGCTCGACCGCACTTGGTGAAAGGGGAAACCTGAGCCCTCAGGGTTTTTGGTCAAGCAGGTCCAATGTTGACATTTTAAACCCAAAGCTTGGGGGAAATGCCCCCTTTTCTCGCAAGTAAGCCTGGCAATGCCCACTTTGTATGTCGCTGTGTCTTTTCATTTGCTAAGATCCAAAGAGAGGCACCCCCCACCAGCCAATATTTTAAAAAATAATCCACTCCTCCCACCCCTTAAAATAGGAAAAGGCGGGTTTATCCAGGGGGAAAAAACCTTGGGAAAGGATATATCTAGAGGTGGAATTTAATTTGAATAATACCCAAATCGTAACCTTTTATGGTACACGAATTTGTTGACCAATTATTTTGTAAAAATGAGAAATTTCCTTTGAGGGGTTAGCTGCCTAGAAAAGTTTTCTACGGGAAGATGAAACAAAAAAGCCAAGTATTTCATTTTACACCCAACGACCCAATGCCAAAATTATCTACCTGTTCTTAAACCCGATCTTGGTTGATTAACATCTCAAGCCACCTTTCAATTGGGTATTTAAGGAGGTTGTGTATAATGGCTTGAGTAAGGGAAGATATAATTTTTTAAGGTAAAATGGCCCTTGCCTGACGGGGCCCAAAAGAGGAAACAGTCAAGGGCGCAATGCAGAGGTAGCTATGAGGCCACAATGCAGCCGTAATGCCAAAATCGCTTTTTTGTTAAAAAAGGTTTAAATAAAACTATCAGTCTGCACGGAAGGGGAAAAAAAGGGGGTGCGAGGACAGTGGCATCTAAAAGCTAGGGGCATTCAACCAAGGTATAAAAAATCTTTTGAATACAAACTACCCATTAAAAGGGGGCCATAAAAGGGGGGGTAGGTTTTATAAATTTCAGGTTTCTAAAAAAAGGAACCCGTTATTTTGGGCCCCTATGTTTGTGTTATACTGGCCCCCTTTTTCCCACAGTCCCCCAATTCATAGACAGGGGAGTGTATTGAACAACTGCCTTGTCCCACATAATAGCCAAGCACAAAGGGATTGTTTTCATATCTAAAGGGATCCA
Source organism: Mastomys natalensis (assembly GCA_021653895.1). Taxonomy (NCBI): domain Eukaryota; kingdom Metazoa; phylum Chordata; class Mammalia; order Rodentia; family Muridae; genus Mastomys; species Mastomys natalensis. The sequence goes on from JAJTUV010005185.1 coordinate 3,369, forward strand.
TCTCGGTAAAATTTCCATTCCTTCAAGGGGTGAAAAGGTAATAAAAAAACCTTTTTTGGGAGCGTGTGAGCTTTCGACTCTGCACCCTGTCCAGGGAAAAGTATGCTGGCAGGATAGCCCGCCCCCCGACACAAAAAGGAGCATATTGTGGTTGATGTTTCCCGGTGCCCATCTCTCGACTCAGCCTAGAATCTAGATAGGCCCCCACCCAAAAAAAGGAGGTAGCATGGCTGTAAATATCGGAATATTCCCTCATACTCCTAGATGTGCAAGGAAAAATTTTCCCCAAGGGGAATAAAAGGGTCTTTTTAACAGTCTCGTAGCAGTAAAACAAGACTGCTTTAAATTTTCAAGTGTCATTGGTGGGGGTTTGGGCCCAAATTTGTGCCATGGTAAATATGGTAAACCCAAGGTCTCTTTGGGGGTGAAAAATGGGAAAACTTGTGCATTATGCATGATCGGATAGGTCTGGGAACGTTGTCTTTTAAATTCCCATTCGCTGCGGTTGTGGTGGTGGGTGTGTGGTCGCAATAACAGCGTCAGTCAGCAGCCACAGGATCGGCTCAGGGGGTTCCCCATCTTTTTTTTACCCCCGGGTCAATCGTGCCGGGCCCCAAAAATCGGATTGTCTTGACCCTGCGGGAAAAACAAAAACTCCCCTGGATCTTTAAGAAGGGGACCCGGGGCCTTTTTCCATATATTATAATGACATTTTTCCCATCTAACCCCCTCTCGCAAAAAAAGGGGAGGTAGTCTGTCTGCTCGGATTTGCCACAAAACCCAAAATTTTAAAAAAATTTAAGGTAAAAAGGCCGGGGAGGTGGAATCTAAGGCCTTTGCCGGGGCCTTCCCCCCTTTCTGTTTTTGTATGTCACTTTGGGTGCCATTGACACCTCCAAATGCCTTGTGCTTGTGGGTTTTTGGGAAAACCAGTGATATGGCGCACCCCCATACCAGACAAAATTTTTGAAAGTCTTGGACGTAAAAGGCTGGCCATTATCTGCTTTAACTTTTGGGGGTTTTCCCCCAGGCTGCCCTGCTTCGGGGCAGTGGGTGATCACATTGGCCCCTTTTCCCCTAGAGAGGTGGCATGAAAAATGCCGAACGGTATCTACCGATCTGACATATTTTAACTTTCCAAAGAGGGGAAAATGGTAACACCATTTCCGATGGTAGTGAGAAGCCCCTCGGGGTTTAACTCCCAAGGACACGAAGGTCTAAAATCTGCACAATCTGTCATTTAAGAACAATATCTCGAGCTTGAGCCGGAAAAATTAAATTTTGATTTTTTAAAAGTGTTTGTGGCACATGATCAGCTGGGAAATTGTGTGGTAGCTGAACAGGATTTTTGACTCAGAAGATTGCTGGTGGGTTTATTGCTAATCATTAGCAGGCCTAGGTCCCGGTAATAGAAGTGTGCTCGTATTGAAAATGCAGAAGGGTGTATCCCCCCTCTAAAGATATGTTGAAACTCAGAAAACAGGTGGGCTACATCTTTTTGAAGAATGACACCCCCCGTCTCCAATTTTGAATGCTTTCATACATAATGGGAAAATTTAAAAATATTTAGGGGTTGATTTTAAAATTTTTTTAAAACCATGCAATCATTGACATTTACCAATTGGGGGGAGGTGTAATAAAAAGGAATTTTAAAAAACTTCGCCTTCCCCACGTAACTTTCCTTTCCAGTTTGAGCCCTCGGATATACTCTGTTGCATTTTCAATGGGGTTTAAAATTTGGTTATGGTTTGGGAAAAAAATAGCATTTTTTAAGAAAATTGAACAAAGGGTGTTTTGGGAAAAGATTATCAAAGGTGCCCGAATATGGCATTTAAAATGGCCCAACTCAATAGTAGAACACAGCACTTTTACCCGATGTGCTGTAAGAACAATAAGGAATCTGGGGGAACACCAAATGGTTTTAGCTTGTTGGATACCCTTAGGGCCAGGGCTCCAACTGTAGAAAGGGGAATGGCTCAACACTTTTTCCCAGAAGTGTGGGGGTATATCCAAAGCAAGGGCCCATATTGCCACAACCAGCAGTGGTGTTGTGGGGAAGGAAAAAACATAATGGGAGGGGGCATTTAAATCAAAACGAACAGCATAGCATTCTTCAAAGCTCTTTTCCATATCTAATACTTTGTGCCTGGGATCTCGCATGGCTGACATTCTTTCTATTAAACTTGTAGTAAAGCTGCGCTAACTCCGTAAATTTTTACGCTTTTACCCCGCTTTAAGAGATTTAAGTCTAATGCTTTATTTGTCTCACACCATTTTCCTCCCCCCCCAGGAAAAGTCTCGAGATCTTTTTTTCTCTTTTCCTGATTTTTAGGAGTGGATGTTGGTAGCCCCAAGTTGGGGTTCCTCTCCGACCTGGCTGTTTCCCCCTTCCCTCAAGGGGGGGGTGAAGGGGGGTACCCCGGGGCACATGAGGATTGGTCTATACCCCTCCGCCTCATATTTTTTCGGGTTCCTCCTCTAAAATTTGCTGCTTTCGGAGTCTAGATCTCCCAACATCGAGTCATCTGTCGGGACGCTCCCCTTCTGGGAAAACTGGCCCCGGGTTCTCGAAATCGCGCCAAACTTTGGGTATTTTTTTGGCGGGTTTTCCTCTTTTTTTTTCCAATGGCCTCAACTTGCCTTGTTTTACTAAACCCTTTCTTTTACCCTCTTCTTCTGAGATCTCTCTTTCCCCTTTTAAATCTTTTTTTTTTCTGTTTTGATAGATTTTTGGGGGTCATCAAAAAATTCTCCCTTCTTTAAAATTCTTTTCCAAAATCTCCGAATGCAGGGTTTAAACAGTTTGAATAATGGGCCCAATACCGGCCCCCAGTTCCCTTTCTCTTTCTCATTTGCCAGTCCCTTCCTAATTTGTCCAAGACCCCCCAGTCAAGGCCCCCCAGTAAAAAAACCAAAGGGGCGATCCTATCACCTCCTTCAAGAAACTTATGATAAACCTTTTCTGGAACCCTTTTAAAAATCTCCCCCCAAGCAGCGCCCGCACCGTTCAGACATAGGGTTCGTTGTTGGGTTTCCCCTACTTCCTTTTTTACAGGGCGGGGGTGCTGCCAGTTATTGCCTGAGACTTACGCTGGCTATTACGAAGGGTATGTGCAGATCTTTCACGTTCCCACAATTCAGACAAAAACACAAAACAACCAAAAAAAAAGCTAGCAATATATCAGAAGACCCACCAAAACTAATCATACCTTGCAGAAAAGCGCCTAGGCTCCCCACGCGCCAGTTTTGAACCCCCCTTTCCCCACGAGCAGTCCGGGGGCCTTCGAGTCGTTCCCTTTGCCGGGGGTTTGGCCCGTTCCGGGTTTCCGGCCCATTTGTCGCGCCCAGCTTCGCCCAAAAGCAGGCGGCAACACAGGGTTCTTCCGAAGCATCTTTATTGTTCATCTGTTCCAAAAGGGGGGAAGGACCCCGGTCGGGAGCCTCATTATATAGGGTTTGGGGAGGGTGGCGTTCATTGGTGCTTTAGAAGGGCCAAACAGACGAAAGCACTTGCATCATTGTGGAAACGCGATCGTCAACTCTCGGAAAAACAGGAAGTAGGAAACCCGGGGCCATCTTTTAATGGCGCAGCGGCTAAAAGGGGACCCTTTAAATTACACCCGACTTCTCACCAAGAACATGAAAAAACCGAAGATCCTGGTCAGATGTCATGCAGACCCCCAAGGAACACAAAGCCAGCCCCGGGTTAACCCCGCAAAACTCTCTATTCCATGATGGAGAAACCGTATTCATGCAAAGCCCCAAAATTTTAAAAATATCTTTCCACAAAAACCCCGCACTACAAAGAAAAAATAGCAGGAAAAAAACCATTACAAGGGGCAATCAACCCTAGAAAGAGCAAGAAAGTATCCCTCCAACAAACCCCAAAAAAAGAAGCCACACAAACAATGCTCCCCTTTTTGCAAAAAAACAGGAAGCAACGCTCCCTCCTTAATATCTCTTAATGTCAAGGACCCCAATTCCCCCAATAAAAAGACCATAGACTAACGACTGGTACCAAAAAGGGTCCACTTTTTTCTGCATAAGGAAACCACCTCAGTGACAAGGACAGACACTACCTTTGGTAAAAGGCTGGAAAAAAATTTTTCAAGCAAATTCCCAGGAAACAAGCTGGAGGCCATTTAATATCGAAAAAAATTGACTTTCAAATTAAAAATATAAAAAAGGTAAAGGGAAAGGGCATTTATATTTGTCAAAGGGAAAAATCAACCAACATTTAATCTTTAAATTTTGAAATCTATGCACCAAATGCAAAAGACCCCCTTTATAAAAAAGCTTTCTAAAAACTCAAAAAATATTGCATCCACACAAAAATTGTGGGGGACTTCAAACCCCCTCAGCACTGGACAGATTTAGGGAAACGGAAACAGACAGGTACAGTGAAAAATAACAAATTTTTTAAAAAAATGGACTTAAAGATATCTATTAAAAATTCCACCCAAAAAAAAAAAGAAAATTTCCTTTTTCTCTGCCCTCATGGTACCTTTTCCAAAAATAGACCCTTTAGTGGCAAGCGGGGCCCCAAAGATATAAAAAAATCGAAATAATTCCCTGCATCCTATCAGTACCATGGTTTTGTGGGCTTCAATAACAACAAAGACAATGGAAAGCCCCAAAAATCACTGGGAAAATGACAAAACTCTACTCGTTTATAATGGGGCAGGGAAGAAATAAAAAAAGAAATTAAGACTTTTTTGAATTTTAATGAAAAGAAGCACATCATACCAAAAAAATATGGGGCCATGAAGGCAGTACTAAGAGGAAAGTCATAGCTCTAAGTGCATACAAAAAAAAAATGGGGAGGAACACACTGCACCTTGACAACACACCTGAAAGCCTAGAAAAAAAGAAGCAAAAAAAACCCCAAAAGGAGTAGACGGGAGGAAATAATTAAACTAGGGCTTTAAATCAAAACCCAAAAAAAAAAAAGAGAAATATACAAAGAACAAAAAACCCGGGGAGCTGGTTCTTTGAAAAATCAACAAAAAAATAAACCCTTACCCAGCAAAAATCAGAGGGGGGCAGAAAACATACCAAATCAAAAAAATCCAAACTAAAAGGGGTGAATAAAACGAAACCGGGGAAAATTAAACAAATCTCAGACCTACCAAAAGCCTATACTCAACAAAATTGGAAAAATCGGGAAAAAGGGCAATTTTCTAGACAAGTACAGTTCCCAAATTTTAAATAGGATCGATAAACCATCTTAACAGTCCATAACTTCGAAAGTAAAATAACTCATTAAAAGTCCCCAAAAAAGTCCATCCAGAGGTTTTAGTGCAGAATTCTATCAAACTTCAAGGAAGACCAAAATACCAATTCTCTTCAAACTATTCCACAAAATAAAAACGGAAGGAACACTACCTAATTCATTCTATGAGCCACAATTACACTTATACCTAAACCACATAAAGATCCAACAAGAAAAGAGAACTTCAGACCAATCTCCCTTATGAATATCGACGCAAAAAATACTGAATAAAAATTCTCTCGAACCGAATCCAAGAACACATCAAACACTTATCCACCATGATCAAGTAGGCTTTATCCCAGGAATGCAGGGTTGGTTCAATATACGGAAATCCATCAACGTAATCCACTACATAAATAAACTCAAAGAAAAAAACCACATGATCATATCTCTTGACGCTGAGAAAGCATTTGACAAAATTCAACACCCCTTCATGATAAAAGTCTTGGAAAGATCAGGAATTCAAGGTCCATACCTAAACATAGTAAAAGCAATATACAGCAAGCCAATAGCCAACATCAAACTAAATGGAGAGAAACTTGAAGCAATCCCATTAAAATCAGGGACTAGACAAGGCTGCCCACTCTCCCCCTACCTGTTCAATATAGTTCTGGAAGTCCTAGCCAGAGCAATTAGGCAACAGAAGGAGATCAAAGGATACACATTTGGGAAAGGAAGAAGTCAAAGTTTCACTATTTGCCGATGAAAATGTTAGTATACTTAAGTGACCCCAAAACTTCCACCAGAGAGCTCCTAAACCTGATAAACAACTTTAGCAAAGTGGCTGGGTATAAAAATTTAAATCAAACAAATCATAGCATTCCTCTACACAAAGGATAAACTGGCTGAGAAAGAAATTATGGAAACGACACCATTCACAAAAGTCACAAATAGTATAAAATATCTTGGGGGAATCTAACCAAGCAAGTAAAAGACCTGTATGACAAAACTTCAACCCCCCTGAAGAAAGAAATCGAAGGGGGATCTCAGAAGATGAAAAGATCTCCCATGCTCATGGATTGGAAGGATTAATATTTGTAAAAAAGGGTATCTTGCCAAAAACAATCTACAGAATTAATGCCCAAACCCTATCAAAATTCCCACTCAAATTTTTTAAGAGATAGAAAGAGCAAAACTTAAAATTCATTTGGAATAACAAAAAACCCAGGATAGGGAAAACTACACTCAAAAATAAAAGAAATTCTGGGGGAATCTCCAACCCCGATTTCAAGCTGTATACAAAGCAATAGTGATAAAAAGGCATGGTAATGGAACAGAGACAGTAAAAGGGGGATCAATGGAATAGAATAGAAGACCCAGAAATGAACCCCCATACCTATGGTCACTTGATCTTCGACAAAGGAGCTCAAACTATCCAGTGGAAAAAAAACAGCATTTTCAACAAATGGTGCTGGTCCAACTGGAGGTCAACTTGTAGAAAATGAAATTGA
>JAJTUV010005186.1:0-10933 GCA_021653895.1 Mastomys natalensis
ATTCATGGTTTTTAATTTCTTTGGTATATTTCATTTAGACCTGTATGAGAAGAGGGTATCTTAATTGAGAAAATATCTCCATAAGATTGGCCTGTAGGTAAGTCTATAGGCTAATTTCTTGATTAGTGATTGATGAGGAAGTGCCCCACCCATTGTTGCCCTTTGCTACACAGAATTTTTAAGTTTCAAAAGGATACCTTTATTACTGTTGTTTTTTTATGCCTATGCTACTGGAGTCCTTTCAGGAATTTGTGGCACATACCAAAAGATGATAAAACAATATATAGCCAACATCAAATTAAATAGAAACTTGAAGCAATTCCACTAAAATCAGGGGCAAAACAAAGCTGCCCACTCTCCCCCTATCTATTCAATATAGTACTCAAAGTCCTAGCCAGAGCAATTAGACAACAAAAGGAAGTCAAAGGAATACAAATAGGAAAGGAAGAAGTCAAAATATCACGATTTGCAGATGATATGATAGTATACTTAAGTGACCCCAAAATTCCACCAGAGAACTCCTAAACCTGATAAACAACTTCAGCAACGTGGCTGGATATAAAATTAACTCAAACAAATCAGTAGCCTTCCTCAAATGATATAAATGATATACAGCCTAAGAAAGAAATTAGGGAAACAACCCCTTCACAATAATGACAAATAATATGAAACATGTTGATGTAATTCTAACCAAGCAAGCAAAATATCTGTATGACAAGAACTTCAAATACCTGTATTAAAAAAAATAAAATAAAAAAGCCAATTTACATTTCCACCTTTTAAATATTTCTACTTCAAAGATTTTGTATTCTCCTATATAATATCCCTCATTCCAATATTTCCTCCTCTACACAGTTCTCTTTCCTCATTTGCACTGTGGGCACGTTCACTCCTCTATATTCTGTCCTGTTGCAGTTTCAATTTTTATGCTGATATGATAGACAAGAATTATGTACTGAGAAGAAAATTATGGTTCTATGTTTGTATTGGATAAAGAAGATTAGCACCCATTCCAAGTGGTTCACAACCACATGTAACATCAGTTTCAGGAGATCCAACAGCTTCTTGCCTCTGGCATCTGCATGCATGTGATGCACATAAACTTATGCATGCGTAATGCACGTAATCAAAAATATATAACCCACGCATATGTAGCAGATGTGCAGCTCTATCTTCATGTGGGTCCCAAACAACTGGAGAGGAGGTTATTCCAAAAGCTATTGTCTTTGCTTGAGATATGTTCTTCTAGCTGGCCTGTCTTGTCTGGCCTCAGTGGGCGGGAATGTGACTAGCCTTGCAGAGACTTGATGTGTTATGGTAGGGGCAGTACCCAGAGAGGCCCACTTGCTCAGGGGAGAATGAGAGGGGTATGGGAGAAGTATTGTGGGAGGGGGTGACCAGGAGGGGACAGCTATTGGGATGTAAAGTGAATAAAAAGGCTAGAAAACACTAACAAAAATACACAAATCTTGTAGGACCAACTTAATTCAGCCTGTGTTCTATACAAAATAGATTCACAGGTAAATTCTTACTACTGATACTTTACTGAGGCATGTAATCTCAGGAATTAAGCGGCAATAAAGGAGTAATGAGGCAAAGACTGAAAACTAAGACAAGAGGCATGCTTCTTAACAGGCATAGCTTCATGATAAGCTATCTATGTTATTTTGCCAGATGGTTCAACACCAGTAGTGCTCATACATACAAACAAGAGAGGATGCTGGCCTTGATCCATGTCCATGTCCTTCTTCCTCCTCTCTCTCCCTCTCCAGCTCAGTCTCCCTCTCTGCTCAGTCTGTCTCTTTCTCTAGCTTTCTGCTTCTCTCTCTCTCTCTCTCTCTCTCTCTCTCTCTCTCTCTCTCTCTCTCTCTCTCTCTCTCTCTCTCTTCATTATTATGGCATAGTCCCAGCAAGTATTGATTGTAAATATCTGTTTTCTTAAAAAACTGGATTTAAGTACTGGAGACATATTGCTTTATCACATCCCTATGCTCTCTGAACATCATTGTGTGTTATACCTCCACCATAACTGGAGATGGAGTTTGTGCCCTGTACCAAACTTCATAGAAGATTTGAGTGATAGAAAACTGGAGAAAGAAAGACAAGAGTAATTTTCATGTGATTTTTCTCTGTACAGATTAATCAGATTTCCTTTATTTCAAAATATAGTTTCCTAATACTTCTTTTGGTTCTTTGATCACTTTTAGTTTCATTCATTGTTGATCTATATGTACTCATGAATTAGCACAAAGCCCTGTAGTATGGTATTTCAATATAATTAAGTCATATATATGCATATATAAAGAGAATAAATATGTGTATGTGACTTAGAAGTGTGAAAAATCTCACTTGTGAATACAACATGCACCATTAATCACTGTGACATATATATTACCTATCTATCTATCTATCTATCTATCTATCTATCTACCTACCTACCTACCTATCTATCATCTCACACACACACACACACACACACACACACACACACACACAAACATCAACATCACATACATGTATACAAGCATATACCCTCACAAAATCAGAGATAGTGTTTAGGGTTCTGAGCAGTTATTTTGAAAAACACATTTTTTTAATTTATTTGTACAGGCTAAAAAGAAATGTTTGTTGGTCCTTTAGCTTTTGGCTTCCTGATATATTCATCACCAACAAACTATATGGTATAGAGCACTTGGCATGTTTTTATTTCAAACAACGATGCAATATAAGTATAAGATAGAAATTTAATTTTAAATAATACTTAACATGAAAAAACAATATGAAATTATTTGTTACTATTTAATTGGTTACTTGTTGGATTTGGAGTACTTTGATTCATTGTGCTTTAAATAAAGCATACTATTAAACTTATTAATTTTATAAACTAATATATTTTATAATACCATTATATAATAAATATATTGTTTATAAACTAATTTAACTTGCTTATTTTATTTTTTCAGTAAAAAGCTTTTATTAAAAATACATTATACTAATTTTGTTTCTATATCAAATTAAAACAGGAAGTGACACAATAATTTCTCAGAGCCCCTGTACAGGATGCAATCACCTCATTAGTTCACACTCTAGTAAGAGTAAGAAATTCAATTCATTAACTTCACAAAAGGCTCATTATTGGTATATTTCATATCAAAAATATTTTATAAGACTTTCCTATTTCAATTAAAAATTTGGCTAATATAAAATGATACTGTCTTTGAAATGCATACAAGTAATGACTCAATTTCTTTTCTTGCAAAATTCAAGAACATGATTGTTGGAAATTGCTTTACTGTCCACAAAGTAGTTCAGAAGTACCTGAGGGCTAGGGGTGTAGTTTAGTGGTGGTGTGCTTGTCTACCAGGTGCAAGCTACTGAATGTCCCCTAGCACAGAGAAAGAAATAACTGGGTCACCTGAGATTGTGCTTCATTCCTACACTTTGTTTCCAGTGACGAAAATAAGCTGGCGATGTAACACAATGCCACAGAGGTCTCTAGTTTAACATACACATTTCTCACAAGTTTTCAAGTGTTGAACTTCAAATTATTATCCAGTATATAGACATGTAAAAATGGCCTATGGAGGCCAGGAATGGGGTAACATACCTTAAATCCCAGCAACAGGAGGCAGAGGCTGGTAGGCCTCTTTGAGTTTCAGGACATCAAGGCCTACTTAGTTATATTCTTTCTAAAATAAAATGCATTTGGAAACATATATACTCAAAGGAAACTCTTTTGTATTCTTAGCACTTAATTGATCAGGGAGAAGCAGTCTTTCCTTTTTTTAGACTGGCATGCAGCCACTGAGATAGCCCAAGCTCTAGTTTTCCTGATGGTTTAAGAAACCAGTCTTTTCTTAATAGCTTCCAGGTAAGCAATAAGCCTCAAATTCATCATCATATTCTCAAGAACACACAGATAATCTCATATTTGCCCCATAAATATCTTGCTTTTGTCTAGTCTAATTGGTGAGAAACAGGGCAAGGGGTGTGTCTGTCACAAAGAAGATGGGTGATTTTTCTGAGGATGATACTCTAGATTTTCTTCCGATATCCACATGCAGACACTCACACATGCCCGTGTACCATCCTGGCATTCTGTTACATTGTCAACATTTTCACCACTGGAAATGAAGTATGGGAATGTAGTCCAGTCTCAGGTGGCCCAGTTATTTCCTTCCTTTAAACTTTGATATTTTTTAGAAACATGCTTATATACAAAAGCATCCATCCATCCCACAAACTCATGAAGACTTGGCCATGTCACACTCCAGTGGTCATTACAATAAAAATATCAACTAAAGCAAGATACTATGAAATTTTGAAACTAGAACTAGAGCCTCATACTGTGATAGCCAAACTGTCCGAATCACAACCATAAGTAACTCAGCTTATTATATTCACCAAGATTTCAAATAAGATGGAGAAATGCCATACGATGACACAGGTAGTGAGATTTTCTGAAACAGAATCTCTATCATCTGTAAGGAATATGTTAGGAAGAAGTCCCAGAACTCTTGAAGCATGAGTTCAAATCAAATGTTATCAAGAAAGAAAGAAATATAGAAAGAAAAACAACTGGATCATTTAGAATTAAAAATGACAGTGACAGAGATGAAATACAAACATTATAAAAGCCCCAACTTCTTAAGATATACTAAATAGGCAAGTGTAGATTTTGTAATCTGAGCTGAGATAGACCACCAAGAAGTATAAAGACTGAAAAATAGACAAGATGAAAAGACTGAGAAAGAAAAGAAGTTACTCAGAAATTACCCATAAGACTATTAATAAAACACACAACAGTGTGGTTTTTGAAATTCTAAAAGGAAAATCAAAAAGGTGTGGGACAGGGAAATGTGTGAAGTAGCAAAGCCTGGTAATTTCCAAAGTGCCACTGAAATTCTTTGAATTTAAGAGATTTAATGAACCCAAAACATCCATAAAACTTCAAACTTATATATTTACAATAACATTGTTAAAATTTAAAGAGAAAAATGTAAAATTGGCCAAAGGAAAATGATAAACAATACCAATGGATTTCTCATCAGAAACCATGAGATCCAAAAATAAAAAATAGAGAGAGAGGATTTTTCTTTTTAAATTCTTTTGAGAATTTTATACCTGTGTAATGTATTTATATGATTTCTACTCTTCCCTCTTTGAAAAATAAAAATTTCAAATGTATATTTTTATTTTATCATAAAAATGGAAAATATTAAGATGTAGGAAAAGAACTTGAGCAGATGCTTCAAAAAAGAAGCCAAACTTTGGCAAAGCTTAAAAAACAAGATGTAGTAACATCAACCTTTAAGGAACACTCCTCCATTGCTGGTGAGATTGCAAGCTCATACAACCATTCTGGAAAGCAGTCTGGTGGTTCCTCAGAAAATTGGACATATCACTACCTGAGGACCCAGCTATACCACTCCTGGGCATATACCCAAAAGATGCTGTAACATATAACAAGGACACATGCTCTACTATGTTCATAGCACCCTTATTTATAATAGACAGAAGAAACATCCCAGATGTTCCTCAACGGAGGAATGGATATAGAAAGTGTGGTACATTTACACAATGGAGTACTACTCAGCTATTAAAAACAATGACTTCATGAAATTATCAGGCAAATGGATGGAACTAGAAAATATCATCCTGAGTGAGGTAACCCAGACTCAAAGGAACACACACATGGTATGTATTCACTTATAAGTGGATATTAGGCATAAAAGCACAGAATACCCACAATACAAACACAGACCATATGAAGCTCAGAAAGAAGGAAGGCCAAAGTGTGGATGCTTCAGTCCTACTTAGAAGGGGGAACAAAATAATAAATGGAAGTAGAGGATAGGAGGGACTTGGTAGGAAGAGAGGAGTAGGAGGGGAAAGGGGGGAAGAATCAGGCATGGGGAAAGATTTACATGTACAGAGAGTCAGGAAATTGAGCAGAGGTATGTAGCAATGGAGGATGGGGAACTGGGGGTAGCAACCAAAAAGTCCCAGATGCCAGGAAAGCAAGAGGATCCCAGGACCTAACAGTGATGACATTAGCTGAAATGCCCAACAAAGGGGAGAGAAAACCTATAGAGTCCTTATCCAGAAGTTAGGCATGGCCCCCAGGTGAAGAAAGAGGCCACTCACCCATCTCCAAATTTTAACCCAGAATTGCTCCTGTCTAAAGGAACTATAGGGACAAAGTGTGGAGTAGAGACTGAAGGAAGGGCCATCCAGAGACTACCTCACCTGAGAATTCATCCGTATGCAGACACCAAACCCAGACACTATTGCTGATGACAAGAAGTGCTTGCTGACAGGCACCTCATATAGCTGTCTTCTGAGAAGCTCTGCCAGAGACTGATAAATACAGAGGTAGATGCTCACAGCCAACCATCGAATTGAGCAGGAGGACCACAATGGAGGAATTAGAGAAAGGACTGAAGGACCTGACAACCCATAGGCAGGACAACAATATCAACCAACCAGAACCCCTAGAGCTCCCAGGTACTAAACCACCAACCAAAGTGCACACATGGAGTGATCCATGGCTCTAGCTGCATATGTAGCAGAGGATGGCCTTGTCTGACATCAATGGGAGGGGAGGCCCTTGGTCCTGTGAAGGCTGGATGCCCCAGTTAGGGGAATGCCAGGGTGGGAATGAGTGTATGGGTGAATGAGCATCCTCATGGGTGAGGGGGAGATGATAGGGGGTTTGTGGAGAAGAAACCAGGAAAGGGGATAACATTTGAAATTTAAATACATATAATAATTAATAAAAAATTTAAATAAAAAGAAATTGAGGGTTACAAGAACAGTGATATATCAAAGCTCAATCATTAGGAAATAAAACAATGACTAAAATAAAGTTACTGATGATATTAATTTGTGGTAAGGATTCTAATAATCAGATGTATTTTTATATATTTTTAATGTATTTGAAATGTATTTTCTCTTTTAAAAATTTTTAAAAATATAATTGCATGACCCAGATATTCTACTTCTGGTTATTTATCCCAGAATACTAATTAACAGCCTTCTATTCCTGTGAGGAGGTAAAGAGCAAATATACTTGCAGGCCACATATCACAATCCTACAATTGAATCTTTATAGAGCAAAAGTAGTCATAATCTATGTAAATCCATGGGTGTAATTGTAGTGTAGTTATTTATAAGAGAGGTGATGGGCTAGATTTGGCCTGGTTACTATATGCAGCTTGTTGATCCCTGCCAAATGGAAATGAAAATATGTATGTACCCAAGCTCTACAAAGCGCCCATAGAAATTTTAATCACATTTTTCAATGATTTTAAAAATGTGTAAAAAATTCATAGTCCTTTTTTACACATTAAAATTCAGAGACTTGTTTAACTATGAGAAAAATTTTAATTTTACATTAGAAATAAATTGAAGAATTTAAACATGTCATTTAATCACTTGCCTTTTCCATTTATGGACGTTTTGCAGTAATAACACTTACCTTTACATTTTATTTCCCATTTATATGTGAAGTAATCAAAGCCCATACTTATATTACTATTGGATGCCTGGCTGATGACTGAATGGATGATATCTGAATGCAAATCTGAGCATTATCCCATACACCTATCCAGTTTTCTATGAGTGGATGTTCATTAAACCATCTACTCCATTTTTGATAAAATTTATTGATGAGTTTTGAGATAACCTGAGTTGGGAAGAACTCTCTGAGTGGTTCACTTGCTGGGATCTACATGACAGAAAGATGTGACCCAGTGATACTTCAGTGATGAGAGATGCCTCCCAAACACAGGAAGAGATTTACTTGAGGCAAGATTGGATCTATACAGTCATTTAAAAAAAAGTCTAGTGAAAATAAGGCAGAAAGAATGAGATGAAGGAGGGTAGAAAAGTAGAAGACTCCAGATCAGGAAGAACTTTGCAATTAATAGTAAGGAGTTTAGTTTTTTTTCTTTTTAAGTATATGGAATTAGAACCAATGAACACAGGTAAGTATAGAAGCAATTTATCTTATTCATGTGTTTGAAATGTCACTCTATGCTGTGGAAAGGTAGTTAAGAGAGAAGGGGTGAACAAAGTTATAGCTATGTTCTGGTTGGAGCTGTAGTGATGTAGGAGTTATTGAAAGCAGGTATTCACAATATATTCTGAAGGAGTCAATAGGATTTGTTTATAAACAATGGAATTGATATAGACATCACAGATCTCTTTTGTTTTTTCTTTTTTCTTGAATATTTTATTTATTTACATTTCAGATGTTATCCCCTTTCCCCATACCCACACAAACCACCTATCCCATCCCTCCTCTTCTTTTTGCTTTCATAGCATTTTAATTACATGCAAGTATTAAGGTCAGTTCTAGGTTGAGGAACTAGCAATACAATAGATACAAATAGTCAAGGAACAAGCACGACAATAAATGCACATAGTCAAAGAACAAGCAAGGCAATAAACAAAATTCTGTGAGCACTCCTGTGATCACTGTTTCTAAGGCTTATCAGGATGACCAAAATATCTATCTGAGCCTACTTCCCTGTCCTAGCGCAAAGTCATTTTCATGTCTGAAGCCTACTTCTTTGTTCTAGCCTAAGATTTAGATTCCTGCCTGAAATTACTTCTTTGTTCTAGCCTAATATTTATATTCCTGCTTGAACTTACTTATTTGTTCTGCCCTAAGATTTAGATTCCTGCCTGAAATTGCCTCTTCGTTCTTGCCTAATGTCAGATTCCTGCCTAAAGTCCACTTCCATGTCCTCATAGAAACTTTGACTCACATAAATTTGGTGAGGCTTATTGATATAGACTGGAGTAATCATTCCTAACATTTAAAGATGGCAATCTGTAAGAATTTGGTAATAAATATTTAGGATAGCAACAGCTACAGCAATCTTAGCTACAGTATAAGACTTCTAATCATTAACTTATTTGACTCAAATTTTCTTAATAAAATAACTATTGGCAAGAAAAAAATGAATGATGGAATCTGAGAAAACCATGTTTTCAAATTCTGTATTCAAAACTGCAAAAGTCTCATCTTAGTGCCGAAGAAGCAAATCATAAGTCATCAGACTAAGGGTATATTTTGAAGACAGAAAACATAGATTGGTTGCCAGCTGCAGCATTGGGTGAGCTAGCCGGGACAGTGCTGGAGAGCTCTTCCTGGTGGTGTGGGTGAGGGAGAGCTGGTGGCCTGACCAACTCAGCTACTACTGAGGCCCAGATCCAGGGCTTTTTGAGTTTTCCAACCCAAACATTTACCTCTTCTATGAACTGCTATAAAACATAAAAGAGTCAGTCCTGCTGATTCAAAGCTTCAGGATTCCCAAAGCACAGGGCAACAATGGGATATCACAAAGAAGTCCCCATAAGGATCCAATATTGATAATGCAGAAGCCAGAGGTTCGAATCAAACCAATTACTCTTTGAAATAAACATTTGCAAGTAAGGATGTGTGGACAAAGTGTGTACTGTGGGATACACTGTGAGACATTACAGCTTTCATGATGAGGTGTTTTGTTTGCTTATTTTTTCTTTTAAGGGGGAGATTGCAAGGGTAGAGAGTGGATAGGAAAGGATTGGGGGAATGAGTAGATCGGGGTGCATGGTGTGAAATTTACAAAGAACCAACAAAAAGTTAAAAAGGATGAAGAAAACAGAGGTTGGTAATAGTTTGAGATGGGGTGGAAAGAAAGAAAGAAAAACTAATGAAGGCTCTCAGGTTTCTATTCCAAACAAATGGGTCTATGTAACTACTATATACAAGACATGGAAGACTAGTTTACAGAATATTTGGGAAGATAATTAAAAATTAACCCTTTTTACCCTAAGTAGAAATACTCAGCTGGCAGTTTTATATGAGTATGATATTCAGGAAAGAAAACAGTACTGTAAATTCTGTCACCCACATTATCATTTATATAGTATTTTATAGTAAATGAACTTAGTTGATCATTTAGAGGTAGAGTACAATTACAAGAACAAAATGGGGAAAAACTATTCCAGGTTACTCTGATTCCTTCCTAACCTTGGAGGTAAGGAAAATGACAATTGGCTAATAAAGGAAAATGAGAAGGGCCAACCAGTAAAGGAGTCCCCGGTGAAGAAACTTTGTCAAAAAGGAGATCATCCGTGACTATGTCTAATGTTACTTGATGAAAAGGTCAAGGATTACAGATGCCAAATCCTGATAATAAAATTGGGTATCGTGTAGGTTGTTGGTGGCCTTGATAAGAACCTTTTTAGAGTAGAGAGACTAGAAGTCTGAAAGACTGACTTATCACATTTATTCCCTCATAAGGGGTATATTAAAAGGGGCATGACTTCAAGTGGATGACATTTAAGTATGTCTGAATATTGTGTACCACCGATAAGAATGTCTGAATAATGACCGTGTTCCAAGGACACATTGTTAGGAGCTCTATTGTAATTAGTGTTTTAAAATCAATAAAAGTTATTTTCCATCTTGAAATATAAATGCCATATATTAAATGAAGAAGCAGAACCAAGTTAAATTTAATTCGACATGAGGATAATCTTGAGGTCAATTCCATACATTTAAATGAAGCAAAAGACTAGCCTGAATTAAGTGTAATGACTTCAATCTTTGAGAGGCATCTGTAAAATCACATAGCTGATATGCTATCTCCAGAGCTAGTCATTTAAGTGTGCTTGACCGACTTTCTCTTTAATTATTTAAAAATTAGATGTTCAGTTGAATCTTGTATTTCCAATGTGAAGAACAGGAGAATAATTTGTTCAACTTTTAATTCAAAATTTTATAGTTTGTACAACAAAGTAATCTGCTGGAAACAAATATAAAACTAAATGAAAATTCACATTTCTTTAACATTGGTTTCCGATATGAAAATTTATGCCAATGATAACAATTGCTCTTCAATTTTAATGTTAGGCAACATGCTAAAATTTTTTAAGC
>JAJTUV010005187.1:0-11121 GCA_021653895.1 Mastomys natalensis
AGAGCAGGGGTTCTCAACCTGTGGGTCACGACCCCCTTGGGGCTCTCACGGGGGCCACTGACGACCATTGGAAAATGCAGGTATGTGCATTACAATTCATAGCAGTAGTAAAATTACAGTTATGGAGTAGCAACAAGATAGTTTTGTGGCTGGGGTCACCATCACAGGAGAACTGTGTTAAAGGACTGCAGCATTAGGAAGGCTGAGGACCACCCCCCTTCGGGATGTAACATGAAAAGACAGAACATTTCACTCTTTGAGATGACCTTCCACAGGGAGGAAACCATTCACAAGGGGCAATCAGAGCAAAATGTAAGGAGTAGGCAGGACAGTCACTGTGCTTGTAGAATGTGGAAACTCTTAAGAACCTAATGTCCCTGTCCCAAAGGCATTAACTGCAGTGGAGCCTGAGCGTTCTACAGGGTTAACATTGTGCTCCAGGAGAATTGTATGAACATGAAAAGAATAGTGACAGGAAAGGTTAGTGATCAGAGCAGTTCCCTCTACTCAGGTTAAGTAATGATCTGTCAGACATGGAAAATAATCTGAGGGCTGGTGTGGTGTAGCTCTATGGTAGAACACTTGCCTAGGATGTCTGAGGCCCTTCCCTACCACCTGACCAATCATAAGAATAAGTAGGTAATATTTTTTTATTCTTAAAGCACTCTATCATAAGCATGCACTGTGTGTTTGCTTGCTTGCTTGCTTGCTTCCTTATAGACAAGATCTCATTATGTAGCTTTGGCTGGCCTGGAGTTCTCTGTGTATATAGACCAGGCCTTGAACTCACCAAGATCTGAGGCCTCTGGCCCTGGAGTGCTGGAATAAAGGTGGCAACTACCACACCCAGCTTGTTTTATTTTTAAATTATGTTAACTATTGTGTTTGTTTCCCCAATCAGGCAAGAGCACATTCTGGCGACACACAGGCATCTATGATGTATTCCTCCCTTACCTCTCTCGTTGGATCATTCTTCCTGGGTTTTTCCATTTCTTTTCAGTTCTGCTGAACTCAGTCTCCCCAACTATGCCGTGTTTGTTCCCGTCACAGTTCTTATCTCTCCACAAGTTGGGTGTTTTGTGTTGTTTTTTTCTTCCCAGAAAGCCCTTGCCTCTGTGTTAGGAGCAGAGAAGCTCATTCCTTCGGAGGAAAGAGTACTAAGAACAAGACAGGGCCTCTCTTCCAGGGAGCTGCAGTATCATTCAAAGCAGGAGTCAAGGGGCAGGAGGCGGGGGCAGGGGGGGGACAGCACATGGAAGAGCCCCATTTAGAAGAATCCGAGAAACACGTTGAAATGAGAGGAAGAGCCCTTGGTAGTGTACTGACACCCTCCCATGACTTTCTAAACATTTTGGAGATGCCTCAATTAATCTGGAAAGCTAAACCAGATTCTGAAACTAAATTGGAAGAAAGGAGTGGTTTGCAATGACCGTATGGGTGTCTCTCTTCGTGAATTTGTCGACTTCTCCATCCTCATTGAATGAAACCTGGCACCTAGGTACCCTCTCTGATCAGCATGATGTAAATATAAGCTCCCCAATCTTTTTTACCTGGTGTAGCTCATGAAAAATGACTTTCTTTTATGGTAAGCAGGGGTTTATCTCCAGGCCTGTGTAGACAAAGATGACGAGCCCTGGTTCTCTGTGGGCCCCAGCCCTGGCTGGCTTCCCTTGGGCTGAAGTGATCACTATCACAGCCCACCTGGGCTGTGCTGTCCCAGGCAGCAGAAAATCTACTCTGCTTGTAAACGTCCCCAGGGGGTGGGGGGAAACCAGAACCTCTTGCCTCTCCTCCTCAGCTACATTTACTCTTTAGTTTTTCCTCATTAACTGTCAGGACAGCAGCCTGAGCTTCCATATCAAACCGCACATTCTAATGTCTAGGCTACCGCTGTCTTTTTGTCACTTCTATGACACTGTCTGGAACCCAGGCTACAGGCATGTGGGCAAGTGCTCTGCCACTGAGCTGTGTCGCCAGCCCCATGATTGTATTCCTAAAAGAGTGCTGTGACATCCTAATGTGACAGAGACCTTACCCAAAGCCACCCAACTCTGCCTGCCAACAACAGAGATCTCTTGGTAAAGGTATCTTTTTCAGGAGTCAGCAAAGCTCTAGTAGCTGGAGAAGTAGCTTAGTTAGCAATCTTCCAGTGTCTCTGTGTGTGTGTGTGTGTGTGTGTGTGTGTGTGTGTGTGTGCACGCACACGTGTGTGTGTTGGGTGGGAGAGTTGCATTAGAACCTTCCAGAAGAACAAGAGAAAGGGAAGGGATGACAAGGGTACCCCATCATAATTTCCTGTTTTTGTTCATTCAGAGTAGACCAAGGTCTGCCATTTTTACTCTTTGCTAATAGCCTAGTCCTGAAATTGACCAGCTTTGTGAGGCAGTGGTGGCGCATGCCTTGGATCCCAGCACTTGGGAGGCAGAGGCAGATGGCTTTCTATGAGTTCAAGACCAGCCTGTTCTATAAAGCGAGTTTCATGACAGCAAGAGCTATGCAGAGAAACTCTGTCTTAAAAAAAAAAAAAACAACAACCAAACCAAACAAACAAACAAACAAAAGGCCTGTCTGGTTTTGGTCATTATATTTCAAAGGAATAAAGAGTATGGAAAAAATATGTACAGAGATTCACAACCCAGTGCTTGCTTTAAAGTCTTA
Organism: Mastomys natalensis; assembly: GCA_021653895.1. NCBI lineage: Eukaryota > Metazoa > Chordata > Mammalia > Rodentia > Muridae > Mastomys > Mastomys natalensis. Next base: position 2,659 of record JAJTUV010005187.1, read on the forward strand.
TTATTTTATTTGTATGTATGTAAGTCTGCTTGAGTTTGTGTGTATCATGTGAGCACAGGAGCCCATGGAAGCCAGGTTTTCTTCTCTCTCTTCCTCTTTCTGTGAGACAGGCTCTTTCCCTGTGTAGCCCTGGCTGCCCTGGAACTTGATATATAGACCAGACTGGTTCAGACTCATAGAGATTCACCTTCCTCTGCCTCCCAATGCTAGGATTAAAGTATATGCCACCTCTACTACTGCTAGTACTTGCTTTGAAGGGAGTAATTTTAAATGTTATCCATAAACCACACATTTTCAATTTATTTTCACCAAAAATAGAAAAAATAATCAAATATTTTAAATTTTTAATTAACTAAAATTTTACTTCCTTTGATATTTCTAGATTGCTTTGAATTTTCAGAGCCATTACTATACTGCTTCCAAAGGTGGCTATCTAGGAGTAAGCAACAGTCCCCCTTCTCTGCGCTCTCACCAACCTGTGTTAGCTCTTGTGCTTTGGTAATAGTAAATCTAAGCTATTCAGTACATATGGACAGTGGAATATTACACAGCCACTTAAAAGGATAGAAGCATTCACTACAACCCACATGTGAAGGTCAGAGGACAACTTGCAGGAATAGATTCCTTCCTTCTGGCTCGAGCTCAGGTCTTCAGGCTGGTTGGCAAGAGCTGTTACCAACTGAGCCATCTTGCCAGCCCACCAAATATTTTTTTGACCCTTGGGGTGGAATGGTCTGTGATCCCAATGGTTTTAGAGGTGGAGGCAAAGGACCCAAAGTTAGAGGTCAGCATAAGGAACAAATATAAACAAACACACAAATAAAAACAAAGGTGTCTCAGTTCTTTAAACTTGCAGCTCACAGGACTATTCTGAGCAGTTAATGGGAAGGAGACGTCAAACTCCTTGTCATTTTGCCCTTGCTTTCTCCAGGGTACACAGGTTAGAGCTAAAGACTGTGTATCACTGCATAGTGCTTAAGACTATACAACCTAATCATGGTTTTACCCTCGTGCTTTCCTAAAGTGAGACCCCTACTCTGCCCCGCCCCCTGCCCCTACCACCACCACGTTAGAAAGTAATAGTTTTTGGCCTTCCTAGCTCCTGTTTTCTTGTAAATAGTCCTAGTAGTGAGAACAACTCAGAGGTGGTTTGGGAAGGGGACTTTGGCTCCAAAAAGAATTTGTCAAACAAAGACTGAAGACATTCAAAGTGCTCAGCATGGTGTTTTTATGTGTGTGTGTGCTTTGTGGAATAGCCACTACAATGAAACCAATTAGCAAGCTAGCTGACAAGACATCTGTAATCCCAGTGCCTCTGGAGTCAAGATAATTGAGAGTTTGAGGCCAGCCTGGCTATCTTGGTGACATGTCATCACAAACAAAGCAAGACCCAACACAACACAATGTGTCTATCGCTGCTCTTAGAGTTGCTCATTAGAGTTCTAGACTTATTTTATAACCAAAGTTTGTATTCAACATATCTCTGTGAACTCACCACGTCTGCCAATCATCCCAACCCTTGCTCTGTGACTCCTGACTCCTTTTAGACCCTACATACATATAAGGTCACGTGGTACTTTTCTTTCTGTGTCTATTTTGCTTAATATCACATCCTCCACATTGTATCCTTGCCCTCAAATGGGCTCCTTTCTCTTTTAGTGGCTGTGTAGTATTCCACTATCCATTTGTACTGAATAGCTTAGATTTACTATTACCAAATACAAGAGCTAACACGGTTTGGTGAGAGCACAGAAAAGGGGGGACCATTGCTCACTCCTAGATAGCCACTTTTGGAAGCAGTATAGAAATTGCTCTGAAAATTCAAAGCAATCCAGAAATGCCAAAGGAAGTGAAATCAGTATGTTGGGGCATATACACTTATATGTCTATTGGTACAACACTTATAGTGGCCAAGATATAAACTCGACAAACAAGGGTAAAGAAATGTGGTGTATACAGCTTAATCCTTATATTTTTAAGAACATCCAGAGTCTAGGCAAACAACTTTTTCATCGCATCCTCTTAACCCAAATTAGTAATATTTGGGTTCTGTTTTTTCTGGTACATACAAACTGTTGTGTGCCTGATGTTTATAAGGTGAGATGTGCAGGCAGATTTTATAAAGCTGTTTATTCAGTGTGCTTGAAGTTTGCGTACTTTCCAGCAGATAAAAAGTAGGACCCATGTTATGGCTTTATGTGGGACAATCAGCTTGATTGTGGATAACCAGAGACTGGGACAGCCCACAATTCAGTCAGACATGTTTGTCTTATTGTGAAATAGCTGCATTATATCTAAGAAGTCTGCACCTAGGTATTTAGCCAGGAGAAATGAAAACACATCTTTACATAAAAGTTCATACCAACATAGTCACAGTGGAAACAATCCAAGAAGTTGTCAGCTGAGTTATGGTGTATCACTCAACTTTCCACTACCATGAAGAAGAAAGCAACCTCTGTATAATTCATAAAGAGAAAGTTATTCTGGCTCACATCCTTGGAGGATTCAGTCTCATATTGGTTGTCCACGCCAGTTTTAGGGACTGTGGCAGGCAGTTTATCATAAGCCAGAGAGCATGTTAGATCAAAGCTGTTCACTTTGGGGCCAGAATATGTGAGTGGAAAACAGGGAAGGGCTGAGTTCCACTGTCCACTGCAAGAGCATCTCCTCAGTGGCTGGGAGACCTCTCTCCTAAGACATGGAACATCCAGTTTAATCAGAATTTTAGATAAACAATGAGTATGTTTAATTTAAAAAATACATCTTAAATATTTCATGGAATATACTCACATTAAATAATTACTAGATGTTTACATTAAATTTAAAGTTAAATTTATCTATGCATCTGTCTCAGTCAGGGTTCCTATTGCTCTGATGAAACACCAAAGGCAACTTGGGGAAGAAAGAGTTCATTTCATCTTATACTTCCACATCACAGTCCATCACCAAGGGAAGCCAGGGCAGGAACACAAGACAGGAACCTAGAGGCAGGAACTGAAGCAGAGGCCATGAAGGAAAGCTGCTTGCTGACTTGTTTCTCGTGACTTGCTCAGCTTGTTCTCTTATAGAACAGGGGTGGCACCTCCCAGAGTAGCCTGGGCCCTCCCACCTCAAGAAATATAGAACTTAGAACTACTGTATGCAAAGGTGGCCATTTTAGAAAGCAGGGGCCACTAATCTCAACATCAAGGTGCTCCATCCTGAGCCAGATCAGAGTCTCCCTAAACATTGTATGGAATTAAACTAGGGGTTGAATGTGAGGCGTCCCACATTCCCTGCTATGAAGAACATATTACCTTAGGCTAAGATGGGGCATTTATTAGAATAGAGGGGAGGGAAAGGGGGGAGGGAAGGAGGAAGGGAGAGAGGGAGGGGAGGAGGGAAGAGAAAGAGCTTATAGCTTTTTCCATACTTATATCTAATTATTTACTAAGTGAGAGACTTCTTTTAAAATTATAGACAGTCTTTAGTTAGGCTTGGGGTCTTGCCCCATGGTTAATCTCTATGTGACCCCTCTGAGTTCAGTGCATTCTCAGCATCCTTGAACCTAGTTAAGTAGCAAAGGTAAGGGGAGTAAAGTCCCAAAGACAAACTAAAATCTGTGTAGCCCGTCTGTGAAGCGTGAAGGTTTGGCCAAATGTTAAATGAAAGGTGCAGAGCTTAAGAAAAAGTTTGTGAACAATATTTTTCCCTGGGTCATTCAAAAAATGAGAAACCAGGGACTGGAAGGGGAATTCAGGGTAGAGTGTTTACTGGGCACACCTGAGGCCATGGCTCAGCCTTCTGCACATGCACCCCAAATCTTAACAGTGGGTAAAGAAATAAGCCAACAAAAATGACATTTACGATTGAGCGTGAGAACATTAATTTCTGTTTTGTGTATTATTTTTTAAATATGTTTGAATGCTTGCTGTGTGTGTTGTGTGTGTGTGTGTGTGTGTGTGGTAACATGTGCATAAAGATGCCAAAAGATGGCATTTGGTCATCTGAGACTAGAGTTACAGACAGTTTTGAGCTGCCATGTGGGTGCTGGGAATCGAACCCAGGTCCTCTGCAAGAGTAGCAAGTGCTCTTAACCACAGAGCCATCCCTCCAGTCCCTCATGTATCTATTTTTAAACAAATGACTATAGACATTTCAGAAGACAAATTCCTTATGTAGTAATAAGAATAAATTCTAAATGTCTTAATGGGGTGTACATGTATTCAAATTTCATCTTCCACGTGCCCAGTTATCTGTGGAGAGAAGTGTTGCAAATGACGAAGCGAGAACAGTGAGAAGCCTGTGTAGGGTTGTTGAATTTAGAAACAAGTCTGGAAAGGAGCCAATAGAGTTCTTGGCTTTAAATAAGACCCTGGTGACATGTTTCATTTTGATTTCTAAGATTAATTAATTATGGGAAAAATCTTAGCATTTATTTAAAGGGTCACATGGGAAAAGTTATACACTAGGAAAGGCCCAGCCTGGGACTGAGGGGCATTTCCAAAATGGGATGATTGGCGTGTGGAAAATTACTAGGAAAGAAATAATGCCTAATGTTCATGGTTTCCAAATTAGAAGGGAAAATTTATTTTTGATGCCACTGTTGTGTTTGAACCTTTATAAACTTTTCTGAGGGAAGAACATGGAGTACTCTGAAAATGAAAACTTTTCTTGAGTTGTTTGTTCTCTGGCATAATGCTGGACTCATGCATGTAATTGTATTATTATGTATTATAATGCATATGGAAAGGTAATGGTTATACCATCAAACATGTAAATGGAAGAGAGAACATTTGAGGGCAATTTCCAGCAGTGATACACACAGGAATGGAAAGACTGAAAATAAAGCTGAATGAAGAAAGAAACAAACATTTTACCGATGTGGGAACTGGTTCTAACAAGGCCTTGAAACATTTGTTAAGACCTCTGCAAAAGAGGGCAAAACCCTACTTGCTGCTCTTACAGAAGATGGAGTTTAATTCCCAATACCCATAGTCTCAGACACTACATATATGTAGTGGGCATACATACATCCTGGTGCACACATGTAAAATAACAATTAATAGATCTTTTTTAGTTTTGTTTTACTGTTTTTAATTATGTGTATGTGTGTGTCTACATTTCAATGACGGTGTCCATGGAGGCCACAGGTACTAGATCTCTTGAAACTAGAGTTACAGGCAGTTGTGAGCTTTCAGTATGGGTGCTGGGAACTGAACTCTGGTCCTTTGCAAGGGCAGTACATACTCTTAATAGCTGAGCCATTGCTCCAGCTTTGAATTTGTTTTTTAAGATCCCTGAAAAAAAAAAAAAAAAAACAAAAAAAAAAACCTCTTTTTTAGCTGTTTGTTCTTTTGAGAAGAGTCTCACCATGTAGCCTGGGATGGCTTGAGAGTCATCCTCCTTCTGCCTATGTGCTAATAAAAAAGAAATTGTAGGACCTCGCCTCCTTTTTTTGATCATTCCACATTGTTAATTGTGTTCATTATCTCACTAAACCCCCACAGGTATAATTCACAACAACACAGCAATGATCATTTTTAAAAAGAAATTTAAAACACAAGGTCAAGACTAAGTCTTGTCTTCTCTTCTATCTGTGTGCTTGAAAAGAGTTTTATATACTGAATTTCTCTCTTTATTTCCAAGCTGAAAAATGTTTGAGCAATTTTTCCACCATGAAATTATCTCGGGATGAGGGATACACAAGCAAAGATCTCTTCAGGGAGCTAAACCCTAACTCTTCCCTTCAGTCCTCTCTCCTCTTTAGTCTGAGGTTTGAAGAAAATAAACATAATGGCCAAGTCACATGTCTGTCACATCCCCAGATTCTCTGTCAGCTTCCCTTTTTATCACTTGCCTTTCTCCCGTCAGAATTCTTTTACGACTTCCGAATCATTTGTAAAGGTCATAGTCACAGTTTGTCCCACATTAGCATCTTTTGCTTAAAAATGCTTTAGTCATATTTTGACATCCATCCACCCTCCCCCTTAATTTTTTTTAACACTAAATTTCTCTTTGCCCTTCTGCTTGCATTTTCAAATTTTGCAGCTCTCCTCAGAGGTCACTCACACTTTCTTATGAAAAAGATTTTTCCCTACGTTGTCAGACCCAGTCTTCAGTTATATTCTGCAAAACTCTCCCTGCTTAAACATTAGCAGTGAAATAAAAACCTGTGAGGAATACGTCCTCAACAATGATTGTCCTGTAGATTCTAGCAGATTTGTGCCAAGAACAAAACTTTCACTTTTATGCACAGTGGGAAATTGACTTCCATGCCTTTTCCTAATTTAGGGTATTTATTCATCGCCTGCATTTTGTTGGCGGTGCATGGGGATACAGGTGCAGTTCCTTTCTAGATTTTGCATTGTCTGGAATGTTCCATGTTATGGTCCAAAATATACTTTGCGTTCCCCAAATGAGAGGAAGAGCTTGGAGGTCTGGGTGATTTTCACAAAAACTGGTGCTGGTTTTGGAATTCTCTAACACGGCTCGAGTCTGCCGCATAACCAATGTGATGTGCTTGTCCAGCTTAGATCTTTGCTGTTTTACAAACTCTAGAACTAAAGGCTGAATTTCGACAAAATTCAAAAACTGTCAAGAAAAAAAATCACCTGGTCTCTGTGACCCAAAGTGAAGAGCTTTTAGACAATGAGGCTTTGTTTGGCTTGAATTTTCAGTGCATTGAAAATCCGATAAAAGTTCCTGTGCTGCTTGTGAAATGTCCTACAGGGCCTCTGTTCTGGCGCTGGTGGGGCGGGGACGGGGGTGGGGGAGGGTTATGAGATACTATTTCCCCCTCACAAGCTGCCCAGGATTTGCTTATGTAAAACCAAGCGGGTAGGAGACACTTCAGGAATAAAAATAGATGGACTCAGCGTGACAACAGTTTGTGCAGTGACCGTGCACACGCTGACTGCACACGCTGACTGCTCGGCAGGTCGAGCTCACGTTGCTTAAGCAGATCTTTGAAAGGAATTAGTTTCATCCCGCTTGCTCCTATGAATCCTCACCAGGAATTTTTACATTTTAATCTCAAAGGTTAGTTATTGGTAGGCAAGTATTAGAAAAGTATTTAAGTGTTGAGAAATGGTCCCCAATGGGTTTAAATCACAAGCGCTATTTTTTATTTTCCAATACCCATTAGGTTTCAGTAAGATCATAACACTCTTTCCATCGGAATGTAACCATAATATAATGTCGATCCCCTCCCCCCGCCTGTATGGATGGTCTGAATGACTCCCTTTAACTCGAACATTTTCTTCACGAATTTCAATCAAATTCATCAAAATGGCACCACACGTTGCCCTTCTCTTCATTCTCTCCCCACCCCACACATTAGCTAATTCTTTGAGCTGGGAATTTTTTTGCACAGGTCTAGAAAAAGAACACAGGGACACTGTTGCCAACTATCAAGGAATAAATGGAGGTGGTATTTTTGTAAGTGTTGTGTAGATGTGGAGGGCGGTTTCCGCATAAATATCGTTGGTTTCTTAGGCAGTTTGTGGCAGAAATTAACACGATCTCTCTCCCACAATACAAAAAATAATGTCACAAAGGTGAATCTAAGATACACATTGACAATAAAGAGCTGAAAGGACACGGTGGGCGAAAGTCCTAACTAACTTGAAAAATATTTAACTGAACAATAATGGAATCGTGCCAGGTGCTAAAAGTCACCAGAGATAATTTTAATTGTTGTAGGCATAATGGTGCTCAATGACAGCTGTTTTGGAACAAAAAGGTTACTTCCTGCAAATTTCAGTAGGTTTTCTCCTAAAATAAACTCTCATTGATTGTTAAAAATTACCAATTGTCCTTAATGGCAGTAGACACTGACGTTGGCTTTAAACATGGAGTTACTTCTCTGTGTTCACTTGTAAACATTATCTGGAGGAAAAATTAAAGGCATAATGTGGCCCTGTGTTATTTCTCCCTATGGAGAAATTATAGGGCTCTTATGTAAGAGAAGTTATTGAAAAAAGAAAAAAAAAAAAAACAGTTAAAAACTCCTTGCAAGCTGTTGCAACTTCCCTACTGAGCCGAGCCTCCCTCATGTTTTCCCTGTTTTTTTTTATTTTAAAAAATCAAATTGATAATAAGCATTTTAAAATTATAATCGAAACAGTATTCATGGTAATTTAGCAAATTAGTAAATAAATGTATGCGTTTTAGTAGTAATTTAGCAAATTGGTAAATAAATGTATGAGTTGTGTAGCAGTGCTACTAAAGGAAACCACTTTAGATATTGTATTTTTCTACATGTTAAAAATTCATCTTTATGTTTCTTGACCTAAGACTATAATTGTATGCCTGTTCTTAAATGACCAAAGTAATTTATTTACTTTTTTTTCTTTTGGTGCTGGGCATGGAACCCAGGTCTTGCATTTCTGTGCATGGCAGCCACTGAACACTGAACTGTGCGTTTATCTTGCTCTGTGTTCTTAGAAATGTTAAAGGTATGTCTTGATAGTTATTAAGTAA
>JAJTUV010005188.1:0-10172 GCA_021653895.1 Mastomys natalensis
AAAAAACATCAAAACCTAAATTCTTATCAAAATTCTGCTTCTAACAGCCTAAGAATGAACAGGGATTAAAAAAAAAAACACCACATGCAGATATTCCATGATAATACTTGATATGGTGTTGAAAACCAGGTGCTGACACTGAGATGGTATGGGGTATAAAATCTTACCTAGAGACTAGGCAAATCTAAAGTCTCCCTTTTGTGGGCGGATGGTCTGGTATACTGGGAGGCCTTGTAAGCCTAGGAGAACTACAAAGTTAAAAGACATGGTAAGGAGCCATGGTAAGCCTCTCATGGCCAGGTCTAGTAAACATAATAAAGCCTTGATCTATAAACCAAGGAGTACCTGGAAAGCATGAGAGGCATTGTAAGGATTGGAGGTCCCAGAGTATGGGAGGCCTGGTAACCCTGTGTGGCCCAATAAGCTTTATTAGGCTGGCAATCATATGCAGCTTAAGAAGCATGGTAGTCTTAGAACACATGGACACCAGAAAGGGCTAGGAAGTCTGCAAAGTCAGAAAATAGACTTCTGAGACTTGTCATACCCATACCAGGAAAGTATAGAAAGATTTAGAGACCTGGAAATATGTGTTGGTCTGGTAAACATGAACAACCTATAATCATGGTAAGATCTGGTAAGTATGGGGTTTCCCGAACCCATAAGAGACCTGGAAAGTAAGGAAGGACATTTCTTATGAAATTGAGTGTGTTTTAGGGAAAATTTCTGAAAAATATAGTATGTATATACATGAGAAAAACTGTTTAATAATTTGAAGATACTGGATAAAAAGTAGTGGAAAAAAACTATTATAAATATAGGAAAAATTGATGAAAAAGATAAGCATATGAGAAAATTTGATTAACAAGATGACAAATACAGAAAAACATACAGGAAAAAATTGAAACTATTTTAAAATAATTCCTATAAAAATTGAAGATTGACATGGAAAACATTTCTTATGAAATTAAATTGATTTATGTAAAATTTATGATAAAATTGAATATGTGCACAAAATAAACTGTGATAATTTTGATGACATTGTTGAAAAAAAACAGTAATGAAAATTAAGATTAATATAGAAAAATTGATGAAAAGTATGTCACATATAAGGAATTAGATTAAATGATGACAAACAAAAAATGTAGGAAAAATTGAAACTTTTTGAAATAATTCTTAGAAAAATTGCAGAATGAATTAGAAAATTGTTATGAAATTGAATGTGATTAAATGATAATTTTTAATAAAACTGAAGATGTGCAACAAAAAATTGATTGATAATTTTGAAGACAATACTGAAAAAATCTGATGATGAAAATTATGATAATATAGAAAATTGATTAAAAATATATTGCATAAAAGAAGATTTGATTAAAATGATGACAAAAGAAGAAAATGTAGAAAAAGAGGGAAACTGTTTTTCACATAATTGCTATAAAAATGAAGATTGACATGGATAAAATTTCTAATAAATATAATGTGGATAGAAGAAATTTGTTATCAAACTGTATGTGCATTAAAAAATATGCTTGATAAAAAGGAAGTCAATGTGGAAAAAGATAGGGATAAAAATTATAACAAATATACAAAATGTAGATAACAAATATAAAGCATATAAGGAACATTTGATTAAAATGATGGAAAACAGAAAAAAATACAAAAAACTTGAAACTTTTTAAAATAATTTTTAGAAAAATTTAAAATTGACAGGGACAATGTTCCATATGAAATTGCATGTGATTTCTGGAAAATTTCTGATAACATTGAGAATATGCACAGAAAGAAACTGTTTGATAATTTTTAAGATATTGCTGAAAATCCTAGGAAAAAATATTAAGATAAATATATTAAAATTTGATGAAAAAATTTGAAGCATATAAGCCAGATTTCATTAAAAGAATGAAAACACAGAGAAACTTAAAAAAAATTGAAAATGTTTTTAAATGATTCCTAGAAAAATTGCAGCTTGACATGCAAGAATTACTTATGAAACTACATGTGATTTAAGGAAAATTTCAAAAATTACAACTTAGGATTGATAAATTAAAGACACTCAAACACTATCGGGAAATATTAATTGGATTAGATCTTATTAAAAAATCACTGCAGGACAATTGAATCATTTATTTTAGATTTTTAAAGACAGCTAACAAAAGAAGCCTTAAAACAATTAGTATTGATAGAACAAAGATGCAAGACACAAAGGTAAAACAAATAGAGTACCTAAAATAGGGTCCCTTATCATATTTAAAACATCTTATATCCCTACTGCTTGTGGATGGCAAGAAGGTGTAATAGAATCTATTTATTTCCCACATACTCAAGTAAAAATATCTTCTTATCTTTTTGAATGTAATAATTTAACTATTAAAGGGACGTTAAAATCCAGAGAGCTACTTGGTAAAGAAATGCATGAAATTATCATTCGATATAACAAAAAACTATTGGAGTATTTACTTCAAACAGCAGATGATTGGGGAATTGCCATAGCTCATTGTATGGGACATATCAAATATCATTTACCTCAACACCCTAGATTAAAGTTTATACAAGAATCTTTCCTTCTAAAATAGAACTGGAAGTTATTTCCAATGCCCTCTTGGTATTTACAGATAGGTCAAGCAGTATAATTTCAGCCATCTACGTAAGAGATAGACCTGTAATTAATAAAAAAGGCAAAAGAAATTACTGCACCTCAGACAGATATTATTGCAGTTATTTGTCACCTTGAACAGTTATTTAAAGTGTTTAATTTTTACACAGATTAAAAATATTTAGTTTGTTTATTTCCTGAAATAGAGACAGCTCTTATATCCAGAAATTCCAAAATTATATCACTCTTGCTTCACTTGCAAAATATAATTTGATCAAGAAAATGAAAAGAATTTATAGGACATATGAGAGGACAGATTGGGTTTCCAGGCCCATTATATTTAGGAAAAGTTATGGCAGATTTATTATTAACAGAAACTTTTGATTGCTAGTATGGTTGAACAAGCATTAGAAAGTTATGCTTTACCTCATCATATCACTTTGTCCTTAAGAAAGATGTTTAATTAGATGAGAGAACAGGCTAGGCAAATTGTGAAGGACTGTGAACATTTCTGATGTAATCATTCATTAAAAATGAGAGTTAATCCAAGCGACCATAAAGCTCAAGTTTTGTGGAAAACGGATGTAACTCATATCGCAGAATTTGGAACGTTGGCCTATGTACATGTTATTGTAGACACCTACTTTCATGTGGTCATGCCCACAACAAGAAATGGGAGACTGTGAAAGATGTCATACAACATCTGATCATATGCTTCTCCTTATAAGTTGGCCAAAAAGAATTAAAACTGATAAGGCTCCAGCTTAAACTTCTCCAGTTTTTGCAAAGTTTTGCAGTCAATGGGGTATAGAACATACTGCGGGAATTCCATATAACCTCCATGGATAGGCTTCATAGAAAAGACTCATCAAAATCTTAAAGTACAACATCAAAGGTTAAAATATAGTGGTTATTAGTGTTTGTGCCTCATCAATTATTAAGCCATGCTTTATTTACCATTATTCATCTTAATACAGGTGATAAAGGTTTTACTGCTCTGCAAAAACATTGGGTTCCCCTACAGCTGACTGCTACTCCTTTAGTGATGTCGAAGGATCTTCTAAAAGCACATAGAAAGGGCCAGATGTGTTAATCACCCCGGGAAGAGGATATGCATGTGGTTTTCCACAAAATGTAGAAATTCCAATTGGATCCCAGACAGTCACATTTGACCCTTGCACTAAAAATCCTCTACCGAGCATCCAGAAACAAAGAAGCAAAAGAAGGTGAGAGAAGTTATATGGGAAAAGGAAGAGGCTTGCTCTCTATCCTTCACTGGCAAACACTTCATGGATATACCAACAAGCAAGTTTGGTAGAGTCAGAATAGCAAACAGAAATGAGCAGTAGTGGCACAACCTAGCAGAGACAGTCAGACCTCAGCCTCAGCTGAAGTCAGATAGAGGCACCAGCGCCAAAAAAATGCCATGAAAACTTTTTGGCTGTGTCTGTCTCAAGGAATCAAATATCACTGAAGAGTCCAGACCAACAAGCATTTAGCTATGTCAGCAATCCAAGCTCATTCTCAATCACTATCCATGGAGTTGTATTTATATTCTCTTCCCCCACACTCCTGGCGAACATATGTTGTTCCATCTCACCTGATATCTCAATTTTTTTCTATATAATCTATCTATCTATCTATCTATCTATCATATCTATCTATCTGTCTGTCTGTCTTTCTATCTGTCTGTCTGTATATCTATCTATCATCTGTAAGATTATTTCTTTTGATACAAGGTCTGGACCATGCTGGCCTTGAACTGTCAGAGATGGGCCGAAGTAGGGGGTCAGAGGACTGTGTCACACTTCAAGCTTGAAAAACATAAGAGTCAAGGCTGCCCTATCTAGCCTTGGCTAGCCCTGTACTTTTGAGACTCCTTTAGACACCTTAATGCAAAGATTATAGTCGGCAAGGATTCCTAGTAGTCCCCACCACATCAAGCTCTATTCTCTTAGAAACAAATCATGAAGGATATCAGCATTTAAATTAAAACAGAAATGATTTGTGTTGGTAGAAGGGTAAAACTATTCTTTCAACTAACACTGAGGGAAATCCTGACACAATTGTTGGTATTATTAAAATAATAGCACAAAATGAGAAGTGAACAGTAAACAGGTGCAAGAAGCTAGTTAAAGAACTTTAAACCCAAATAGTCAATTTATTGCTGCCAGAGAGTAATCCAAAGCACTCATAAGTGGTTCAACAAAACTGTGATTAGTCATGATTACAGAGATTTTCTTGGCCCACAAGGATATTGCAGGATTTGTAAGGAGATAATCAAGGTTATTATTGTTAATAGATGAGTAAAACAGTTTCCATAATTTGTCACAGATGAAGTTAGATAAAGTAGATGTCTCTCCTCTCCATTATCACATAGAGTAGAAAACATCATCATTTACAGGAAAATAAGTTTTAGAGCTTTGTTTAATAAATGAAGGATACTTAACTAAAAAAAAAAAAAAAAAAAATTGTTCCACAAGGCTTTTGAGATGTTCCTGTGGACTCTGAACCTAATGTCATATAAAAACAACAAAGAGGTTTGTGTTGGAATATCCAGAGTCTGGAGAGCTTTACAGTAGTTTCTGAAAGATAGACTCTGAACTAACAACCATTTCCCACACATTGTACCCCACCCCACAGACACATACACACTCACTCACTCAGACACCCCACCCCTGCTTTTATGTGCTTCATTGTAGTGACCAAAAGTCTTTAATAATAAATTCTTCATAGCAAAGACCCTTTGAGAGTCCAATTGGCAATGATAAAATTCCAGTACTTCAAGAGTGTGTTTCCTTAATATTCAAGTTATTAAATATTAATTCAGAACCTAACATGTGGAAAACACTGTGGAGCAATACAAATAGTATTAATCAGAATGGACAGTAACAGTGACCTATGGTTTTATTGACAGCTTGTATGTTTGTCAGTGGTGTGTATGTAAACCTGAGAACTTTAAGGATTCAATAATTCTTACAGTCCCTCCTCTGCCTATGGAATGCCAAGACTCACACAGTGATGGGTTTTGTTTTTGTTTCTGTTCTGGACTTTTTTTAAGAATTACTAAAATTTTATGTCTCTGAAACAAGAATCTTTCTCTGAACACAATCCTGGAAAATTCTGGTAAATAGATTATTTCATGGAAACAGTGTTTGAAATTGAAGAATTGTTGAAAGAACTAGTGATGCAAATTAAGATAAATAGTAAATCGTTGATGAAACAAAAATATGAGACACACATGGAAAAAGTTTGATCAAATAAATATAACCATGTATCAAAATATTGAGTTTTTCAAAAAAAAATAAAAGTGACAATTATTTGTGTGTGTGAAACAGAATGTGATTTATAGAAAATTTCTGAGAATCTTGAATATTTGCACCAAAAAATGTTTGAAAAGTCAAAGATTTTAGAATAAATTAGTGATGGAAATTAAGGTAAACAGTGAAAATTTAATGAAAAATTTTGAAACACTTGGAAAAACTTTGATTCAAATAATGACAAAACAAAAATTTATGGAAAACTGAATATTTCAAAAAAATTGAAAAATGACAAGAAAAAAAATTTCTTATGAAATTGAATGTGACTTAAGGAAATTTTCTGATAAAATAGATTTGCACGGAAAAAATATTTGATAAAATTGAAGACATTGTTTAAAAAACAAGTGACAAAAATTGAGATAAATAGTAAAATCTTCATGAAAAAATAAGAAACACACTTGATAAAAGGGAGATTAACTACTAAGGACAAATACAAAATATATAAAAGATGTTGAATCTTTTATTAAAAACAATTCCAAAAAAAATTGAAATTTGACTAGAAAAAAATTACTTATGAAACTGAAAATGATTTAAGGAAAATTTCTGAAAAATTGAATATTTACATGGAAAAACTGTTTAAAAGATTGAAGACGTTGAAAAATCTAGTGATATATATTAAGATAAATTCTAAAATTTGAAAAAATGCAAAACATACAGAAAATTTTAACTTAAATGGTAACAAATACAACAAAGATTTTGAAAAAGTAAAAATTTGTAAAAAATATTCTTAAGAAAATTGATATTGAAATTTTGATAAAATTGAAGATATTGTGGTAAAACAAGTGATTCAAATCAAGATAAATAGTGACAATTTGATGAAAAAATACCAAACACACACTGAAAATTGATTATCAAAATGATGATGAATACAAAATAATGTTGAAAAAGTTGAATATTTATAAGAAGTATCACTAAAAATTGAAAATTGATAAGGAAAATATTTCATATTATATTGAATGTGATTTAAGTAAAATTTCTGATAAAAATGTATATTAGACGAAAAACAGTTTGTTAAAATTGAAGACATTGTTGAAAATACTAGTGATAAAAATTAAGATAAATAGTGAAAATCTGAAGAAAAACTATGAAACATATATCGAAAAAGTTTGATAAAATAATAAAAAATACCAAAAAATGTGTGTAAAGTTGAATCTTTTTTAAAAAATTCCTAAAACAATTTAAAATTGACAAGTGAAAATTTCTTATGATTTCGAATGTGATTTAAAGGTAATTTCTGATAAAATTGAATACATTGAAAAAAGTTTGATAAAATTGAAGATATTTTTGAAAAAAAACTAGCGATGTAATATAAGATACTAAAAATCTTGATGAAAAAGTTGTAATAACATTATAACCAAAGTAAAAAAAATATGAAAATGTTGATTTAAAAAAAATTACAAAAATTCAAAATTGACAAGGAAAAATTTTCTTATGAAACCAATTATGATTTAAGTAAAATTTCTGATAAAATTGAATATTTGCATTAAAAAATGTTTGAGAAATTTGTAGACATTGTTGAATAAACTAGTCATGGAAATTAAGGTAAATATTAAAATTTAATGAAATATATAAAACACATATGGAAAAAGTTTGAATAAAATGATTACAACTACAAAAAATACCTGAAAAAGTTGAATCATTTTAAAACAATTCCAAATAAATGAAAATAAAAGGAAATAACTTTTCTGTGAAATTTATGGAGTTTAATAAAAATTTATGACAAAATTGGAAATTTTGCAGGGATATCATGTTTTATAAATTTAAGACATTGTTGAAAAACTAGTGATGAAAATTAAGATGAATAGTGAAAATTTGATGAAAAAACACAAATCACAAATGGAAATGTTTGTTTAAAATAATGACAAATACAAAAATGTATGAAAAAGATGAATCTTGAAAAAAGAAAAGTTCCTTAAAAAACTGAATATTGACAAAAATAATTTATTATGCAATTGAATGTGATTTAAGAAAAATTTCTGATAAAATTGAATATTGGCATACCAAAAGTGTTTAATAAAAATCCATGACATTCTTGAAAAAACTAGTGATGAAAATTACTATAAACAGTGAACACTAATACAAAATGAGAATAAATTAGAAACACATTTTAAAAATGTTTGTTTATAATAATGACCAATTTAAAAATGTATTAAAACATTGAATCTCTTTAAAAACTATTCCAAAGAAAATTTGGATTGAAACGAAAAAAATTTTTTTGGAATTTAATATGATTTAAGGAAAACTTCAGATAAATTGAATATTTGGATAAAAAATGTTTAATAAAATTAAAGACACTGTTGTAAAAATCTAGTGATGAAAAATAGGATGAATATTATGAATACTATTTGAATAAATAATTCAAAACGCGAAAAAATTGTGATTAAAATAGTGACAAATAAACGAAAAAGTTGAAAAAAATTGAAAAGTTCAAAATAATTGTAAAAAATGTTCACAATTTAAAAGGATAATATTTCTAATGAATTTGAAGGTGATTTAATGAAAATTTCTGATAAAATTAATTTGTGCATGAAAACATGTTTGATAAGCTTGAAGACATTGCTAAAAAAAAAGTAGTGATAAAAGCTAAAATAAATATAGAAAAATTTGATGACAAAAGAAAAAGCATATAAGCAAGATATGAATAAAAACTGAAAAAAAATATAAGAAAAAAATGGAAACTATTTAAAATAATTCCAAAAAATATTGTAGATTGATATGGGAAAAATTTGTTATGAAATTGAATGTTATTTTTTAAAAATTTCTGATAAAATTGAATATGTCCACCGAAAAAAAAGTGTTTCACAATTTGGTACACATTGTTCAAAAATCTAGTCATAAAAACTCAGAGAAATATAGAAAAATTTATAAAAAATATAAAATATGTAAGAATGATTTGACTAAAATGAAGGCAAACAGAAAAAAATATAATACTTATCAAGATTGTATTTTAAATAATTCCTAGAAAAATTGAAGATTGACTTAAATAAAATTTCTTACAAAACTGAATGTTATTTCAGAATAATTACTGATAAAATTGAATATAAGCAGAGAACATGATGTTTGATAATTTTGAAGACTGTGGAAAAAAACAAATGATTAAAATTAAGATAAATATAGACAAATTTGATGAAAACTTTAAAACTATAACCCTAATAAAGCAGGCTTGATTAAGGTGATGAGAAACTCAAAAAAGAGAAGGAAAAAATTGAAACAGTTT
Source organism: Mastomys natalensis (assembly GCA_021653895.1). Classification (NCBI taxonomy): domain Eukaryota; kingdom Metazoa; phylum Chordata; class Mammalia; order Rodentia; family Muridae; genus Mastomys; species Mastomys natalensis. The sequence goes on from JAJTUV010005188.1 coordinate 9,128, forward strand.
TTTTTAAAATAATTCCTAAATAAATTGAAGATTGACATAGAAAATATTTTCTATGAAATTGAATGTGATTTCTGGAAATTTTCTGAAAAATTGAATACGTGCATAGAAAAATCTGAATAATAATTTCAAAGGCATTGTTGAAAAATGAGTGCTAAAAATAAAGATTAATATAGACAAATTAGAGAAATAAGCATAATGCATATAAGGAATTCTTGATTAAAATGATGACAAACACACAAAAGTTAGGAAAAAATTGAAACAGTTTTTTAAAAAAATCTTACTTGAAAATTAACAAGGAAGACATTTCTTATGAAACTGAATATGATTTACAGAAAATTTCTGAAAACTTGAATATTTACACTGAAAAAAATTATTGGATAATTTTGAAACATTGTTGAAAATAATAGTGTTAAAATTTATGATAAATATAGAAAAATTTAATGTTAAAATATAATGCATATAAGGAAAATTTAATTAAAATGGTGACCAAGAAAAAAAAATTACATTTTTTAAATAATTCCTAAAAAAATTTGAAGACTGACATGGAAAATATTCCTTATGAAGTTGAATTTGATTTCAGAAAAATTTCTTATAAATTTAAATAGGTGTACTGAAAAAATGTTTGATAATCATAAATGCAGTTCAGAAAAAAATGTTAAAATTTCAGATATCTATAAAAAATTAGATAAAGCAATATAACATATAAGTAAAATTTGAATAAAGTGATGACAAACACAAAAAAATTAGGAAAAATTTAAATTTTTAAAAATAATTTCTAGTGAAATTGCAGATTTACATGGGAAAAATTGATTATGACATTGAACATAATTTAAGGAAAATTCTGATCAATTAAAAGTGCATTGAAAAACTGTTTGATAATTATAAAATGATTATTACAAAAATACTAATGTAAAAAATTCAAAAATTTAGAAATTAATAAAATTATAAAAATAAAAAAAATAGAAAATGTGAAAAAAAAAATAAAAAAAAATTGAAACTTTTTTATAAAAATTTAAAATTGTAAAATTGAAAAAAAAGAAAATTT
>JAJTUV010005189.1:0-11163 GCA_021653895.1 Mastomys natalensis
AATTTTTTTATTAGTTTCAGTTGTGTGTTTTTGTCTGCATATAGGTTTAAACTTATAAGTTCAGGTCCCTGCAGAAGACATAAATGCCCCAGAGGTGGTAGTTTGAGTCACCTAATGAGAGTGCAGAAACTGAACCCAGATCTTCTACATGAATACTACATGCTATCTCCAGCCTTTTCTTCTTCTATTTGGATAGACTGTTATGTGTCTTTACTTCCTGTAATAGTGTAAAAAGTACTTCAATAAAATTATTTATGCACATGTAGCCTGTATCAGGCATTGAAGAATTCTCAAGAGAATGTGACGTGACATATGTTCCTAGAATAGAAAAGCAAATAATGGTAGTTAGGTGTTTGAAATGAATCTATGCTGCCTAGCAATCTTAAATATTCCTAAAAACTTTCTTCCTAAAAGAGTTCCTTCAAAGTTAACATTTATTAAATAAATGCTATTCTTCACTGATTCATAATAAGTTTTAGGATGCATCTATGTACTTATGTGGAAGTCATTGATAGTGAAGGACACCTTCTGAAGACTTGAATAAATTATCCGGAAGTCTCTCTTTGCTAAGTTTAAAACAACAGAGAAACAATTAAGGCCACAAGAGAGCATAGAAGGCTGGAACCACAGTTGAGTGTCAAAATACTTTCTCACAGAGAAAAATCAGAGCAAAGGAACCAAACAAATACATTAATAAGAACTGTGCTGAGATTCTAGCTCACATACTTATCTACATGTTCTAATCATCAATTTGCTAAAACAGACAGCGAGAAAGTATCTATTACATGAAATTTTGTGGGCACTCAATAGATGGAGGCCTACCCTTTCAGCCTCTGGAGAGTTGAGTACAGTCGAAGTGCATGACTGTGGTGTTTTGGGATAGAAAGGGAAGAGCAGGTCATAGTAGAAACCTTCTTCTAACTTCTGCTGGTATGGACTGACTGAGTTGTTCCCTTTGAATGTATCATGACTTAAGAAATAAGCAAGATTTTGCATCCCATGGCTGAGAGATGGGAGTGAGTACTTTAACTTGAAAACGGCTTTAATCAGCACTTCAATATTTTATGAAACAAAATCCCCTTGCCCTTTTCTACTTACTGATTGAGAACTTCTTGTGAATTTAGTCTCATTCTGGATGATGTTAACACATACTACAAGAACATTAGTAAGTCTAAAAGTAAACATGCCTTATCCAAAATTTAGTAAAATAGGGTGACTTTTCCTACCCAAAGAATTATATTAAGAAAAAAATTTCTCACCTTCTCTGTGTTATGAAGTATCCTTCTTAGTAGAACAAGACCTGACCCTTGCTATCTGACTCATAACAAGTTTGCAGAGGAAGTTGACCCCTTCTCTAGAGCGTGTGAATCAGAAGAAGCTTCAGATAAAGTACTATTTAAACCTAAAAGCGTTCAGCTGTCTCCTACTTTAGATTTCTAAAGAAGAGGACGCTGAGTTGAGAAAGCAAATGCAAGAATTCATTTAGGATACAATCCCAGGAAACACTTGAAAGAACAAGCCAGGAAAGTGAAGGACTCTGACATGGCTATGTTCTCAAGTTACTACTGTGCAACCATGGACAACTACCTCTGAATTATCTAGAGATCAGGAAAAATGAGCATGGGTCTTAATCATGCCCCACAAGCTGGGGCTAGGAGCTGAGGTCCTGACCACACATCTAAATGGGGATGAGAATTATGTGTGCAATTCCAGGTTGCTCCTACAGTAATCCCTAGAAGACTTTAACAGCCAGATAAAAATACCCCAGCGTAGTCGTAGGTTTGGGAAAGCAGAAGACTGAAAGGAACATAAAAAGCACATTGCCATGGGGATGTGAGCTGGGGATTTGCAGAGTCACCTACAGGGTCCATGCTTACTGATTATTCAATATATTACCTGTCTCCTTTAAAGGTAATTAGAATATCGTGAATTTCCATTTTATGCAGGGAAGAGATTGAGCCGTGTGCTTTGTTGTGATTGTAAGAGCCTCCCATGAGTGAGAAATCTTAAACCATACTCAAATTCTTCAAGAGGTTAATATCATTGAGAATTTTAAGGTCCCTTATTACATTTCCAGCAAACACTGGCTAGAAAAAATAATCCTGGAAAAGTTGTTTTCTAAGCAAACACAGAGTTCACTCCAAGTGCTATTTGAGCAATGCAAAGTCAAGACTAATCAAGACAGAATGTGTGAAGGGATTCTGTCTGTTGCCTCGTTGTTTGGTGGTTTGTGATGACAGTCACTATTTAAATGGTTGCTGCATTTTAAGGACAGTCCTCCCCAGCTCATCACTTGCAGCAGCTCTTTGCTGGCTCCCTGGTGGTATAGAGAGAGTTTTCTGTCTGGTTTGATCAATCCTGGGGAACACAAAGCCTCTAAGTGTCAGAATGCCTCAGGCTAACAGAGAGATTTCCTGTGGCCTCACTGAAAATATTTAAAAATAGGACGCGTGTACTTGTTTTGCAATAGCTTCCTGAACTTTGGTATGAGATGGAGAAGGCAAAGAGAACAGCTTGAAGGAAACACCCACCGTGAATGGCATACTTGATATGGAGGTTTCATAAGGACTAGCGAAAGTGTTTGCTTGAGGTCTTGAATGTCTTCTCTTTGTAATTAAAGAAAATACTGCATAACTGAGGCAATTCATATATGTGGGCTATCAGATTAAGTATGTGATTTTTTTCTCATCAGAATACTCATGATCAAGATTCTTTGTTTGCTAAATATGATTCAGTTTTAACTAGCCACTGTGAGCTAGGGGAAGCATGCTTCTAAAGTCATTTCTTTAGTGAATGTAGACTTGCACAGAGGAAGCTTGTTCCACGTGTGACAGTATATGAACTCAATTTTCAACTTTTGCTCTTTGTCTTCTTTGGTTTGGAGGGTACTGCGAAATTAAACCCATAATGTATCATCTGCTAAGCAAAACATAAACCCTCTGTTGGAAGATAGTTACAGAAAAAAATAAACATCCATATTAGTTTTGATAATTTTATACCACGAGTGCTGTATTTCATCATGGTCATTCCATATTTCCCCTCTCCAGCTCTTCACATGTACCCCCCATTTCCTCTCAAATTCACAAATTCTTTTTAATTATTTGTTATCTAGATGATAAATAATAAGTGGTGGATAGACAATATGCACAGTCCATTTAGTGTTGCATATATATCTCCACTTAGATTGGCAATATACCAGGGGATCATTTCTAAAAAAACAAACAAAAAAAAAAAAAAACTGATTCCTTACTCTTAGCAGTTATTAATTACCCATAGTCTTCATCTACAGGTGAGGCATTGTGAGCTTCCCCATCCTTGTTGGATATAAATGGTGTGTCATTGTGCAGGTATTGTTTTCAAGACTGCATTGTTACAGTTTTATAGGTGCAATGCTCTTTTGTAAAGGACATGACCTTTTAGTAGGCATACAATCCTCTGGCTTTGATAATCTGTCTAGCCTCTCTTTGCTAGGTTCTCTGAGCTTAGGTATAGTAGTTGTGTTGCAGATGTGTCAATTGAGGATGGGAACCCATGGCCAGGCTCCTCTATGTTTTGACCTATTGAGTATTTCTGTGATGGTGTTTATCTTTGAAAACAAACAAATAGCAACAAAAATTCCTCCTTGGATGATGTATGAGATATACTTATCTGTCAACATCGGGTATTTATAATGTATTTGAGATTATACTGGTTTAGGAAAGTGGCAGTGGTAAATTCTCTTCTAGAGTTCACGAGTGTCACAGGTAGCCACAGTATCGGGTAGGCAATTTTTCCTGTCTATTGAGAGGCCCTGAAGCCCAGTTAGGTATCTATTTGTTACACTTGAGATATCCGAGCAGATGTGAAGAAACAGCTATATTTCTTAAAGATACAAGTGTTTACTAAAGATAAACTATAAAGGTACTTGCCATATGGGTGTGGCAACCAGAGTGCAAAATTATAAATCCCCATGTAATGATAGATAGATAGATAGATAGATAGATAGATAGATAGACTAACTCATTAAATACTCATGTGAGGATATATAATATATTAGTATATATATATTCTGCATATGAGTATATTCTGTATATACATATTCATGCAGAAACCTTGTGGTCTGCACTGAATTAATAGGAGATGCATGGTGAAGATAAGGCCCCAGATATGTAAGCCTCATGTAGATCCATGCTTTCTTACCTTAGGTAAACACCAAAATCAAATTCAAATAAAAGTAGAACACGTCTTATGCAAGGCACATTTTTACTGTTTTAATAAACTATGAAACTGATTTTCAAAGTTGCAATGTCATTTTATATGCCCACCAGGCATAGATAAGCACTCCAGGTGTCTCTCCATCTTCCTTGCTCAAGCTCAAGGTTATGTGTCTCTCAATGGTAGTCAATGGAGACGGACTGCACTGGCACGGAGGGCACTGGCAAGCTCAGGATTTTAATTTGTACTTCTCTAACATTCATAGCACTGGGAATCAGTACACATTCATTTGCTATTTGCATAATGCCTTAGCCAAGATTCTTTAAAACTTTTTTTCTTTAAATACCTGTTTTATCTTTCTTTTGTTGAGTTCTAAGAACACCTTCTGCATTCAACATATGAATCTTTTGTAAATACATGCCATATTTGCTATGAAAGTAAGCTTTTGCCTCTTTTTTGGGTTCTGTATAGAGCAGTCTTCTTTGGGAGTTGGGGGATTTAATGGCCAAAACTATTTTTTATTGGATATTTTATTTATTTATTTACTTTTCAGATGTCATCCCCTTTCCCTATTTCTCCTCCTTAGAAACTCCCACCCCATCCCTCCTCCTCCTTTTTTGCTTTTATACCATTTTAATTACATGAAAGTATTAAAGCGAGTTCTAGGTTGAGGAACTAGCAATACAATAGATGCACATAGTCAAAGAACAAGCAAGGCATTAAACCCAATTATGTGAACACTCCCATGACCACTGTTTCTAAGGGCTTATCAGGATGACCAAAGTATCTGCGTCACTTCCCTGTCCTAGCCCAAAGTCATTTTCATGTCTGACGCCTACTTCTTTGTTCTAGTCTAAGATTTAGATTCCTGCCTGAAATTACTTTTTTATAGAACAATTTTTTTTAACAGGCTATTTCGATATATTTTTTATTAAGGCCTAAAAATCATCCAGAGAGATAAAATAGGTGGTCTCTGTGACGAAGGGCTCTCTTTCTCTGCACTGTCCCTTCACATCTCCGAGTCCATGCCGCAGTTTCTCTAGTCCTCATTGCACACGGCAGAGTTCGGAACGGTGCCTCACCCTCGGTCTTCTCATTTATGAAAATCAAATTCATTTTCAGTCCACTACTCAGAGGGAGTGTATTTTTTCTGTTCCACCAAAGAGAACTTTTTTGTTCACTATTGGATCATAGTGCAGAAGGGTGGAGCTTCTCTCGAAGTCGGCTTCTCTTGTAGTTGAAGGAGAAACCTGGCCCAGCTTGGCTCACCAATTTCACCAGAATAGTTAAGAGATGGAGGAAAACAGCATGGCGTCCGTCCCCCTACTCTCACCCAGACAGCTTCAACAACTGCTTCTGGGGCATGTGCCGGTTCTGGTAGAAGGCTCAGAAAGTGGACAGAAACCACGCCGTCCCCCGGAGTACTGGCTAAAACAATTTTTATTTTTTTTTATTTTTTTACTTTTTAGTTTTTCGAGACAGGGTTTCTCTCTGTAGCCCTGGCTGTCCTGGAACTTACTCTGTAGACCAGGCTGGCTTCGAACTCAGAAATCGCCTGCCTCTGCCTCCCAAGTGCTGGGATTAAAGGCGTGTGCCACCACCGCCCGGCTTAAAACAATTTTTTTAAACGTTCTAGAAAACCAATGTATCAATATTTCTTTTATTGCTGATACTGTAATTTATCTGATAGCTCAGAATACTTTAATAAGCTCAAAGTCATTTCCCCTCCATTCTCCCTGTGGAATTTTATAGATTTAGCACTTACAATTAAGGATCAGGGATGGTGGATGGAGCATAGTGTTGGGGGTGGGGATTTTTTTTCTCCGGGCAAACAAAAGCACGAAGAGAATTTCAGAAGATGTGGAATCACTGTGAAGGTGATAAAGATGAATATAGACACACAACAAGAATAGAACTCAAGCAGAGAATAGAAGGTATATTTTCCGTTCCCGAATATACTGTAAGATAAAGATGATGAAAGAGTACATATTGCCAAGGAGACACCATTCACTATATTCATTCAATCAGTCAACGGAAACTTGAAAAAAAATCAAAGAAATACCTTTTATTTAAAAGAGTTCCACAGTAAGGCAAGAAGGTATAGCCCATGTTCCCAGCAGTTGGAGACCAAGAGAATCAAAAGTTCAAGGCCAGTCGAGACTATCTGGTGAAACCAAGTCTCAAAGGAAACTAAATAAAACACTTCACTATTTTGAACGCGAAAACACACAAAAGATCCAGTTTAAACCAGTATTATCCAGATGTGTTTCAATTTTAACCTTCTCTGAACATTATTTGGATTGACATGGCATCTTCAGGTACTTCCTTGGACTACTGACTACATTACCCAGTCTTGAGTCCTGCCCCTATTTAAACATGCCTCTTTCTTATTTGAATGCACATTTCCTACTTTTAATTGATGAAATAACACACAACGTACCCTAAAAGTTTACATACACACAGGATGTATTTTAACTTATAACAAATTTTCTTTTGTTTGTGATCCTTCCAGCATATGTTGTGGAGGTTATTAGAATTAAGTTATCCTCAGATTTACCTGTGTGTGGTTTTGTTTCGAATCAGCATGCTATCACCCTTTTTATAGCTCCATATCAGGTTTATGTATAATTCAATCAATACCTTGGGGCATGCTGTTTGATGATTGCAATAAAAAAAAAAGATCTATTCGGTTGTTCTTTGTGAAGGTATTTCCATTATCCCATGTCACTCAGTTACAAGAGTTTATGGGGCCATTTGCACCCAATGGACAATTTAAGCATACCGTTTTTATGACAACTAAACTCCAAGATGAATGAAAACATTTTTAAAATGTATTAGGATCCTTTCCTTGGTCTTTGATTGATACAAACCAGAGCAGTAAAGGGGCTTTCTTCTGTAACCATGCTGGTTACAAGTCACTGGAGAAATGGAGCTAAGATGGATGTTTCAAGTAGCTAATGGCTCAGTCTTGCTGCTTCATTACCAGCAGGCCTCACAAAGCCAGGGAAAAAAAGGAAAGTAAGGAAATAGATTTTAATCAATATACAAATTCCTTAGATCAATTAAACTATACTTACTGGACACTTTTCATAAGATTGATTTCAAATGTAATCAGTGCCGCTCCTCTGCTCCCATGTAGCAACCTCAGGAATTATTAGCCCCTACCCCAAGGTATCCTGTTTTGAGTCATGAGACCTATTTTGGTCTTCAAGAAAGTCATTTAAAAATGTAACCTTTACAATGGGGTACACTTGAATAAAAGCCGCATATTAGCTAGTGCTATTATATTAATGTTACATTTGAGGATTGTGGGAACTGCACAGATGGCCCATTCAAAAAAGGCCACGGTATAAATTCTCTATCATTATGTACACTGAAAAACTATTTTCAAATAGCTCAACAAGATAACAGTGATTGCAAAAATAATTAGGGTAATACTGTGGAGCTTTCTAATGATAGAGAGACACAGCAAATGCAGTAGGGTTTTGACAATGGACTGCATACAAATGAATACCTATTTAGTACAATGAAAAATTTATGAAAATAGGTGTGAAAAAATATTAATGAAATGGCATTTAATGTGGGTGGAGGGTCCAAGTGGCCAAATGAGCACCACAGAAAATGGTACTGGATTGTCTTTAACGTAATAATGACTCTCAGGGCCCCTGAGTAATGTGTGTCTACACACCACACTACTGCTGTGTTGTTCTTTCCTCCATTAACTAAAGACTTACAGCACACTGCCCAGATTACCAAACTGTACAGTCAGATTGCTGACATCGTAGGAACCCAGCATCACCATCATCTGGGTTAAGCCCATTACCATCACCTATCTTAAATTATTCTTCAAGAACAGGTGTTTTCACTCACCACCCATTACCCACCACAGAGCCAACCTAATGTGCCATCTTCCTTCTTTCGACGTCTATACCATCAAAACACTATCAGGTATCATCAGGATACCTACTATTCCTGCCTCTCGATGGTCACTATCTATCTGCCCTCACTCCAGTATATATGGAATCTTCTCGTAAAGCTTTACAAGTAGATGTAAATTTTCTAAGACAGCCTGAAAATAGAGAGAAGAAAAGAAGGCTGGTACTCCGACTGGGCCGGTTCACCCCTCCTTAGGCATCCTGGTGGTCCCCTGCTCCCGGGAGGTCACCATATTGATGCCGAACTTAGTGCGGACACCCGATCGGCATAGTGCACTACAGCCCAGAACTCCTGGACTCAAACGATCCTCCTGTCTCAGCCTCCCGGAGTAGCTGGGACTACAGGCGTGCGCCACCGCGCCCGGCGAAGGCTGGACTCCAAACACATAATGTTCACACTCTGTTCACGCAAGTAGAAACATGTCATTACTTCGCAGAGAAAACTGCCCGCGATCATAAGTGTTGTTGTTTTATAAAAAGATCGGGATCAGAGATATGTTTGGTGGAGACATGGTTCGGTGTGGGGTAAAGGGGTGACTCTTAGGGTCAGTGCTGAGGCACCTCTTTCCCCTGAGCGACCAGCCACACAACAGTATAGTATAGAATAGAGTTTATTTAGTTTATTTAGGACAAGGGGAAGAGAGTTGAGTGGGTAGTACAGACAAAGGCAGAGAGAGAGAGAGAGAGAGGGAAGAGAGAGAGAGAGAGAGAGAGAGAAGAAGAAGAAGAGGGAGGAGGAGGAGGAGGAGGAGGAGGAGGAGGTGGAGGAGGAGGAGGAGGAGGAGGGGGGAGGGGAGGGGGGAGGGAGGGGAGGGGAGGGGGGGGTAGGGGAGGGGAGGGGGGGGAGGGGAGGGAGGGGAGGGGAGGGGAGGGGGAGGGGAGGGGGAGGGGAGGGAAGGGAAGGGAAGGGAAGGGAAGGAAAGGGAAAGGGAAGGGAAGGGAAGGGAAGGGAAGAGGGAAGGGAAGGGAAGGGAAAGTAGAGGAGTAGAAGCCAGCCATCAGTACATGGAGAAAGGGGGGAGGGTAATGGGGAGAGAGAGGGTAAGGATCAGGAGCAAGAAAAAGAGGGCAAGAAAGAGAGAAGTGGGCAAGCACCTCTTTTTATAGTGAGTCAGGCACACCTGGCTGTTGCCAGGTAACTGAGGGGCGGAGCTTAGACTAAATGCCAACAATAAGAATGTGGCTGAAAAGAGATCAGTCACTTTAGTGTAGTTAGAGTAACAACATGCTAACTACTCAGAAAATATTTGAGAATAAACCAAATGAAAAACTTGCAATGATGGAGGGAACAGATTTAGATTGCCATTGAACAGAGAGGACTGTGACAGTCAAGTGGAACATTCCAGGATGTGGGAGCGGCTTGTTTGTGATGTAATCAGAAGATCATATGGATTTGTCAAAATCCAGCCAATCCTATCTTTTAAGCTCGTTAGTTTTATTGTAGGTAAATTAGAACTCAACAAAGTTCCTTAGGAAATTAAGCAGAATTTCTAATTCGTTCCCTGTGGGCAGTGATGTGGTTTGTAGCACAGAATACTGAACGGTTGCTGCTCTGCCCCGCTTAGCATCAATAGGATCTTCCCAGTCTGTAGTTCTTACCTGCAAGCTAATTTCTCTGGGCCTCACTATACTCCACTCTGTGTCTGAAAATTACCTGTTACTTGAGTATTCTGAGCTTCTCTCTCTCTCTCTCTCTCTCTCTCTCTCTCTCTCTCTCTCTCTCTCTCTCTCTCTCTCTCTCTTGTTCAGAATATTCTTAAGATGCATTATTGCCTTTTCAAAGAGCAAAAAGGGCACACACACACACATACTTATTTGTTATCAGATTTTATCTCACACACACACCGGGCGTCAAATTACCTATATCGGCTGTAAAATTCTGCCCTTTGCATTTCTTCTTTTCTCTGGGGAGACAAAGAAAGAAATGGTCTAATTGCATCTAAGATGGGATTTTTCTTTTGTTAGGCTCAAATAACAAACCCAGGAAATTCTAAATCCTGTCAGAGCCGTTCCCTGGAGACTAGGAGAATGCTTTCATTTAGAGGGAGGCTGCTGTAGGCAGCCACACATTCACTTGGGAAAAATACATCTTTTTTTTTTTTTTTCCAGCTGAGGAAATGATTGCTGAGAGGAGTCAGAGCCCTAGTTACAGGCCCCATTTCAGAAGCTTTAGCCCAAGCTACAGGCTCCAAATAAGATGGTGGTGGCCTGGGGGATTCAGGAATTCAGTTTCTATCTTACATCTTCAGAAATCCCTGGACACAATAAAAAAGGAGAACTCCCTCTGTCACCAGCTTAGGAAACCTATCAGCAGCAGGGAGCTAGTCATAGCCTCGGGGACATCATCACTGGCCCCTATGTCGACTTTCTGAAGTGGAGCTCGCAGAGGACCGAGAGGATGGTGTGATTAAGTTGGTTCTGCACAAAGGGAGACAGGCAGAGCTACTCTCTCCTGGCCTCAGTGTTATCATGAGCTGCCCTTGCTATCCTGCCTGCCTGTTTGCTTAGCTCAGTTCTCTATCCCACATCTCCAGACTGCTCTGCTCTGCCCCTTCTCCATGGTAACAACAAAGATAGCCCCAGGATAGTTCTCCTGGACATTAGATGTTCAGAAATATATTCAGAGGTTCTCACTCTTGCCTATGTTTGGAGAAATACTTTAGCACATGATTTCTGATATAAAACACAATGAATTCTAAAGAACAGACAATTCAATATTTCTTCTAACCTGTAAAAACATTATTGTGCCATGGGTACTGACAAGAACTGAAATGCAGACGTTCTAATATGCAGACACTGAGCAGCCAGGCAGGTCTACACAAGTCAGACTCTTGCTCACAGGCCTCTCACAGCTGAGTTTTGGGCAAATGTAAATTGCATGCTGGAGACCAAAGAGCTCTGAAGCCTTTTCAAAACTAAGAAGAAAAGCACTGTGCATCACTTGAATTTCCTCACTGTTTCTGTCTTTCTTTCCTTCTCTGTTGTTAATTAATACAATGTACATTAGCACTAGATCTCAAACAGTTATTTCCGT